>WHPZ01589677.1:7488-39898 GCA_016617965.1 Macrosiphum rosae
AGAGCGTTTTGTAGATCCAGATTTTCAAATTAACCTTTATTAATTACGAACACATCAAAAAAATAATCAGCTAAATCGGTCATGCATTTTCGGAGCAAATTCGTAATAAAAATATCCATTTCTCGCATTATATAATTAACAATGGAAAGGTTTTGATAACCTTATGGGTGTGGAGGAAGCGGTGTACCGTGTACCTTTGATTGTATAAGCCCATTTACATTTTTTGCTTATAGGGGCCCCATTTTATATTTGACATTAGGGCCCCCAAGTGTCTAGTTGCGCCACTGTTCAGAGCCCAGTTCAAATTGAGTGATTTACAATAATGTAAAAGCACTGACAAAAATTATAAATAATATTTTAAAAATGTAGTTGAAAATATAAAATTTGATCTGTACCTACTGACTTTGCCAGAGAACGACCAAGTAAAAAATACAACGCTTGGCGGTTATTATTCAGTTTAAGCGTAATAACTACATTAGAAATCTGTTAGAATTCTAAACTTAATAGTCTACTGATACACATTTTGTTGAAATCGGTCCAGTAGTTTTGAAGATAGCTGATATTTTGCTCAATTTCAATCTTTGTATATAGTTATAACTTATAGGGATGGATCATGAGTTTTACATTTTTCACTTCTATAATTTCATAATAATTTCCAAAAAAAATTGCTTAGCACTGGCTATAGAATATAGATTTAGTTAAGCCATTATTATTATTTTTAAAATTGAATATTCATCTAAATCTATTTATTCATTACTTATTAATTATTACTTACTCGAATACTTGATGAAGTTCCCAACACTGATATTACACATAACCACACCAACAAATATAACATCTTCGTACAGATGAATAGAAAACTTTAGGAATAGAAAAAATTTACTTATTAAACATTTTTCATTTGAAAAATAAATTACGCAATCCATACAGTAAGCATAACAGGTAAATTTATTATCCAAACAAAATTGAATGTGTATGATATTGTGATTTGAGTATGACAAATTAAAGACTTAATTTCTTTGATTTACAGTATTCATATCGCTAAAGTGCACAAATTCAGGAATAATAGTGATAGAGGGGTTAATCTATCCACCCACCTGATACCACAGACTGCACAAACACAAAACCTTTGAAATGCCTCTACATAAAACGTTGTAAAACGTGAATAAAGTGGGTATTTATTTGTATTTAGAAATTAATTAAAACCAAGTGGGTAGCCTCCAATGGCTTGAAAATAGAACAAACCCTCTAAAGACACGTCAAAATGCCTACAACATCCGTTGTATACGGCACTCTGTATGTAAAAAATTATATTATATTATTATATTAAGTTGTATCAATAACATAGTATATAAAACGATTCACAATTTTGTTTTGTGACCACAAGTCCGTAATAATCATAATATGATTTATGTGATTTTAATTTTTAATAATGTTATTATTGTCGATAAACTATGCAATTTTAATGTTTCCTCTTGCTAAAGTCTCCCCGAAAGTTTTTCCTATTTGTACCAATATATAATCAGTCCTCTTTCCCAAAATGTTTATTTTAGTTACGCCAATGTTAGTTTATTTTAAGACACGTGGTTACAAACTCTTAATGTTTGTGTTTATAATTTTATATACTCGTAGTATTATACTATTTGTATAATATTACATGCTTACAGGAAACACTTCGGTGTTAGTGTGTCGACATTATTTTTAACCCATATCATTATGTCAGTTGATAATATGAAATATACAATAACAATTTTAAACAAATATATCTTATTTTTCTTGAAAAATTTTTCTAGGTAAATAAAACAAAACGGTTTTATAAAATGTATAAATATTAAACTCTAAAATGAAATGAACTTCAAGAACTGTTTTTACAGCGTATTTTTAAGCAAAAAATTAATACTTACATATAACACACAGTCTTTAATTTATATCTAATAAATAATACAAAAAAAATATTAGACTTTCTAGATTCTAGATTAATATAAAGAGTGAATAAAAATAATGCACTTTACTTCTGTTTGGTTTAAGTATACTCTTAGAATAACAATAATTATCATCGAATACCTCGATTGTTCAAATGGCTTAATAATTATAATTGTTGACAAACAATGTTAACATATGGTCAAACAAATATTTTGCACATGTCGATCATGCGTTTATGTTTATATACATATAATTACATTTAACAAGTGTTTTAGTCAATGCCAACTATCTTTTAAATAATAATTATCTCTGTGATTAATTCGTGGGCATTGCTGTAAAACTAGAGGAAAATTTAAAGAACAACAAAAATAACTCCTCCACGAAATGTAATACTAATTACTAAGAGACCAAAAATATAATTTATACAGCTATGTATTTAAAACCCAAACCTTACAGTTTTAAATTTAAACTATTTATATAGTAAACGTTGTTGATAATACTATAAGTGTAAAGCAAGTAATTTTATTTATCTCAAAAAATATGTAAAATACATAAACAGTTTTGTAGAGTAACTTAATTTAGATTACAACGTACTGTAATAAAATTACATTTTAAATACCTAATTTGATGGTAATTTAAGTGCATTGTATTGCAAGTAATTTATACGGGGGGCTATAACATACCTACATAATACAATTTAATAAAACTTAAAATTTAAGTTACGTTTTTGTAGTAAAATTACTAAAATACTCGTATTATAATATTTTTTTAATACATTTTAAGAACCAATTGATAGAATATATTTATATATTATATAAAAATGAAAAATGTCGTTATATCATCAATCGAGAACGGCTGGTCCGATTTGGCTCTAATTTTTTTTAAGATGTTCGTAATAATTGCCAAGAGAAGGTTTTTCGAAAGAAAATTTTAGGAAAATCCACCGGAAAAGTAGGAAATTCGGATGTAAAAAATACAACAGTGGCGCAACAGTGTATTATATATTGGTTGCTATTGGTTAATCGGGTATGTTAGTTGATTTGTATTATTATTTTTTGTCGATATATATTATATATATGTATACACTTACGTAAAAACAGCACGGGGTCAGCGATCTACCGCAGGTATATTGCCTACTTGATAATATAGTATTGCGAATCAGAATTTTTATTCCGTCAACGGAAAAGTTAAGATAAATCTATAACATCATACACCGAATATTAAATAACGCATTGAAGTTTGAGTAATATAGGGTTGGTACATTTAACGGGCAACGAAGTGTACGAGATCAGCTACTTATTATATAAATTGAATCATAAAAGTAAGATATTCAGACAGTAACGTTTTTGTAATAGTTGTTTGACAAAAAGCATTACCTAATAAGCAGTAATTCGGAAAAGGCACTGTCTTTTTAAATCAATTTGATGCATAATTAAAATGTGAACATACACTTACATTGCTATTTCCCAATTTCCCCTATTATAACATAAATACATAATATATGTATTGATATTATATTCAATAAATATAGTACTCACTTAATAGTTATTGCACGTTAAAGGACTTGGCTGAAATGTTTCTGCTGTACTGTCGTCGTCTTTGTCGTCGCGGTTGTTTTGATTGTCGTTGTCGGTCTAGTTGTACCTATACTTAAATTTTTTTCCATTTATTTATTACAATAAAAATGTTTCAGCATAATATTATGAATGCTATTACAAGTTTCCGATTACAATTTAATTACGGTTAGTAATATATTTTCGGTTAATATGCAAATATCATGCAGTATGGGGATTGTAGATAATTTTAATGAGGTTTGTAGATAAGAGATTTATGTTAGAAATAATGACTGTTATGGGAGTATTGTCGTGAGTTTGCTTAAAATTATGGTTATTAGAGAGATTAATAGATTTAGTAATGTTTTGCGTTCGTTCAAAATGTTTGACGTTGAATCTGTAGTACCTACTGGATATTGGTTGGGAGACTTAACTTAAATACAGGTTAGTGAGCGGTGGTTGAATGATATTGAATATCCTGCTATCAGCTGTGTTTAAGCGATAGAAAATGCCCTTCCGCGTTGATAGGCTACACACACATACATAGGCATACGGATCTTAGCTACACCCCCCTCCCACCAAAAGTGCATCAAACCCCCTTATTTATTAGTTGTGTGGGAACGAAGCCCCCTCTCATTGGTGTTGATAATGTTAGCCCCCCTTGAAATTTTAAAGGAGTTTCACCTACGCACACATAATATGATGTGTGCAAGTTCTTCGATACTTTCCATCAATAGAATTGGATGACTATTACCATCATTAGACTAACAACGTCTTTACCATCATAGTGATAACGAGGATTTTATGTTATAGAAATGTTCGATTTGTTAGAAATGTATATCATATACCTACGTGTACCTGTGTGGGTATACATTATAGGGCCTGAACATGACATTCATTCGCACTAACGTGTAAAGTGATCGAACACAGTACACATGCCTATAATAATATATCCTCTTAACTGTTTACTGCTAAACGAACTGTTTTTATGACATTTCAAAAGAATTTGTGTGGTTATGAACTTATGATGTATAGTCGATACATCGGTTAATATTCGATTAATACACATATTATAAAAATAATCGAATAAACCAATTAACCGATGTCAAAATTGATTAATTGAAATAATCTAACAGGTCTATGTTATGAATGCGTGTGTAATATGTGTGGATTCATATTACCATGTGTATAATAATATCGTGCGACGAATATTGTGCAACGTGTAAATAAATCTGGATGTTTTTCTGCCATTGCTGACGAAAGTGCGGATGTCAGTGTGGCATTGAACAGTCTTCAATATGCGCTCGATTTGTAGATAAAATTGACGATGAATATATAATTCGAGTAGACTTTTTGTGTTTTATTTCTGTTGAGAACGTTACCGGAAAGGGGCTTGCAAATACAGGCGGTGGTCGTTTGGGCTAAGGTAATAATTTTTACCGAAAAATTAATAGTCCGTTTGGTCGAGTATCGTTTGTACCGTTTGGGCGAGTGGAATTATTTTTACCTGTTCGAGGTAAAAACCTAGACACGGATGATGTCGTTGCTAATCGTTATTAATCACTATTATTGAAAACAAGATTACGATTCAGACATTCAAGTACAAGTTGTATTCCTAAAAAATAACTGATAAGTAACACTGCAGTGTGCTATGTGATGTCTTGTGTAATATACTTTCATGTGGCACGTTGTACGTATATTGTTAAAAGGTGCTAAACTAAAAACCGTATATTACCTACTATACAATATATAAACTAATTTACTTATAAACCAATTCAAACCTTATTATAATACTATATGACGTGTTATTTCAATTTTTATTTCTCTACAGTACCTAGATTGCTATTGTAAATTTATAAATTTGTTCCGCATATCCAATAAGGTCTAGTTTTAAAAGACAAAATTCAATCGTCTTGGCCAAGTGCAAAACAAACGCATCTTCTTAGATTCTGCGAAATGAGATGGGTTGAGCATTTGGACTCACTCAGTTTGTTCAACAATGTATGTGAACATAATATTATCTGCTCATCGTCGGAGTACCTGGATGAAAATAATTTGAAAACAATCGGATTCAATGTATTATAGCTTTAATAGTAGTAAAGCCGATTTTCAGCATAATGAAAAATCTGAGTGTATTTTTACAAAAGGAAGATTGTGATCTCAGCTTATAATCATGTGTATGATGAAATCAATGAGATAGAGTCGTTATCGGGAGTTGAAAATGAAATTTTAAAGGCTTGTTTGCAGACGCAAAAGAAAGCGTGGACAAAATTTATATTAATTTAGCACGCATCCGTGGAATGTTGGTGTACATTATAACCGAGATAATTAAGAAGGCGGTCTAAAGGCATATTTCTTACTTTTTTGACCACTTATCAATGACTGTAAAAATAAGATTTATTGAACACCGGGAACTACTTTCAAAAATTCAAAATATTCTACCGACTAAGTGTTCTGAGCTGAATACAGTGATGAATGAAACGGTAAATACTTTTTCAAAAGAATGGCTAAATGACATCAAGAAATCTACTGATGATTTTATAGCTGAGATGACCATGTGGCGGCGCAGATAACAAAATAATTTCTTATGTATAAAAATATTTTTTTTTGTAATCTATATTAGAACATAAAATGCATTGTTGTTTCAGGCACTGTTTAATTATCCCAAAGTATAAATGGCCGAAAACATTTATTGACACTCTCAACAATATTGTGATTCTGTATTGTATCAATCAATACATCGATTTTTGCAGATAAGTGCTGCAACTCTTCCCATTTCTGTGGCAACAAGCGAACAGTCCAGAAAATTTTTCCTGCGTTCGCTCCTACCGATTATTGATGCTGTATAGGGTGGGTGAAATATTTTACTAGCCTATTATTAATACATGTATGTATGGATGCAATCTCCTAGTTCCTTAAGAGGACTCTGTACCCGCATGTATCTCTCCATTTTACAAATGCACATCATAGCAAAAACTGTTTTGCTCTGAAAAGAACCGGGAACGCTACAGTCATAACTAAGAAACGACATTTTTACCACATAAAAAGGAGAACTTTGGCTGTTCAATATCGTTTTTGTTTTTTTGTTATCGAAACTTCAAAAGAAGTTACTAAAGTTTAAAAAACACAAATAATAATGGATTTTGAAACAATGTAAGAACGTTTTTCGTATAAGTGATATCAAAAAAATAAAAACGATATTGCTCAGACAAAGTTCTCCTTTATATCTGGTGAACATTTCGTTTCTTAGTGTTATGCCTCGCGCAAAACAGTTTTTGCTATACCTTACGTGCGTAAGGTGGAGACAACAAATGCGGGTGAAACGTCCTCTTAATAAGAGGTATTAAAATTTTAAATTTTTTCCTCAGTACCAAACCGGCGGTATTGTTGTTGTTGCAATATAATATTGACGTATATGTCCACAATACGAAAACTGCCCCGTTACCCTCGTGATCGCGTGCCGATGTATTTATCATTGTATTTTCAGTGCACGGTGCTTGAAATAGTTGACCAGCCAATGAAAATTCCAAGTTACCAACGCCACTCCGCTGTGTAGATGTGTACATATGGTATCGTTCGAACACGAACCGTAGTTTCAGCCATATTTCCTCGCAGGCGCTCGCACGTCGGACTCATAAGTTCGCTAGGTGGCTTAACCCTCCTCTGCCGTCCACCGCCGGGCCGCGAGTGCCTCCGCCGTAGGCTCTGCCGCCAGTTGTACACTTGTACGTAACTTTTTGTCCTTTCCCAGAGGTTGAGCTTGACGCGAAGTGTCGTCCGCTCGTCACCACCCCTACCACAACCTCGTGTGATCACTAGATCGTTTCTTGTTGTGACCGCTGCTATATGACCAGCCGGCAGCCATCGGCGAAAAAACGGCAATAATTGTATTATTTTCGGGTTTGTTCCGTATTCCGGTTTTGCGGAACGCGACGTTGTTTCCGTCACCGTTCGTGCGTGCCGTGCGTGCCAAAATAAAAATTGTTCTTATTATATTATATGTATAGATACTCTGAGTAAGTTTCTCCCGTCCCAAACATCTCGCAAGTAGTTGCCGCTAACCGCACTAATTGTAGGAACGGCTTCGGCGCAACAGGTATCTTCTAGATATTATGTATCCGATTGTTAAATATAAGTATATTATTTATTATGTATTGCTACATATATCTATATACCTATGTATATAGGTAGGCATGGTACACATAATTCATTATAGCATGCATGCATATTATATGTATGACATAATATTTAAATTTAAGTATATTATTATAATATTATAGTATAACAGTTTGACCATCATTTTCGATGAGCATAGTACCTATACTTATGATTTAGGTATACTCGGTAGATCGATAAGTCGAGTAATACAAAATGGGTCTATTAATCGTTGCAAAAATTAATTAATTTGAATAATCGATGAGATCTGTATATATTATATTATGTATACATGAACAAATTATTCAAAATAAACATAATTTACGTTTGACTATGACTTCATTGAGCACAAAAAAAGACAGTGACAATTAATTTCATTTCTTGAGTGTCAAGGGTTCTGGTGCATACATTACTGTAATGCTTTATTAAGCATTTTTAAATTAGTACATTACACACAATTTATTATTTATTTAATATTTTATTCATACTTTTACATACGAGTATGATAATATTAGGAGTTAGGATTTACAGTTTAAAAAAAAGGCCGTATTTTATACTTTCATGGGGCCTAGCTAATACCCTAGACCCTCTAGAGTCTAAAGGTACCGTATTAATCCAGGCTTGCAGGCCAGGTACTTAAATTATTTTTATTGTAAAATTTATTTTACATGTTAGTATTTATTTAATTTATTTATAATTTAAAATTATATCTCGTTGTTAATTCCTATGCAATTAACGTTTCACATATATCCATTAAACTATGGAAATTCTCTCCAAGCACTGAGATCCAAGTCTAACAAATGATCTCGGCATTTCACCATTTGTGAATATCTGAAACATACAATAATTAACAATCAGTATTTTACTTTCCCCCTTAAAAAATAATAAACATAAAATAACTCAAGTTATATTTAAAATATATCGCTCCGCTCAAAATCTAGTATTGAATATTTTTGTTACTCTACATAGTACATATGCTACTAAAAATATTTATTTACCTTGATGGCTGAAAAATATTTAACGGTACTTCATCTAATTCAGTTGTGGCACATATTACGTGACCAAGATCGATGTTTCTCAAAGTTCTCAATTGAGCTAATAATACCATAAACAAATATATTATTATAGCAATATAATTGATGTTCATACTCATAAGCCTAAAAAATAGGTACCTGCAAAGACTGTATCTACACATACCTGGAGAATAGCTTCCCGGTTGACCTTTGACATCAAAAAAGAAACGATCACCGAATCGAATACGGTAAAATACATCAGCTAAGATGCACTGTGCAGTTGGACCAACCGTTCCACCATCGACAGGTGGTTCGAGTAAAGCTCCCACGAGTAGATCAATGTCATAAACAGTTGAGTACAGTTCTTTCAGTGTTTCGACGTCCTATAACCATGATTGATAACTATTACAATTCAATACAAATTTAGAATTAAATAGAGATCAAATATTTGATAACACATTAACTTACAATGTAAATCATTGTATATGTACAACACTTCATAGTTTTAAAATAATTTTAGTACAATATAAAAATAAAATAACTTTTATTGTAAATATGAAAATAGTATAGTTTTAGATAATTTTAATGTAATAATAGTAAGTGTTTATTTAAAAAATCAGACTAGAACAAAATATTAAATATTTGTATTTTCTAACTTCCTAATTAAGAACATAATTATTATTAACCCAGTATCGTTTTTGAGAAAAAAAAATCTATATCGACTTACGTCAGGTGATAAAAATTTTAATAAATCTTCAAATGAACAGATTTCTGGTAAACCACACCATTCTCTCATCTTAATATATGGCGGTATGCCGACATCGCGCCCTCTCTGAATGTCCACTGCAAGCAAATCTTGATCACCAGTTATATGATTATGGAACATGAAATTTGATAACTATAACAATAAGTCTAAATATTTATATCGTAACAAAATAAATGTTGATCTTAGATTGTTTCACTGTCAGTTGTATAAAATGACCGAGTCATGGCTTGTGCCGGTCGTTTTTTAAAATATAAACCTGACCACTTTACTATTTTCAAATAAAATAACAAAAATATTAAATCGGAAAAGTACTTAATTTATGGATAGTGTGTGTTATTTTATAACAGCATAAAAAGTGATTGTATAATAAATAATAATTAACATAGACCGAATTTTGGATTTATTGATGCTACAGTTATACATTTTTCAATACAACTTTACGTCTTTACTTTACGTACTGCAATACGTCATATTATGTGTGTGTATAATCATGAAACTAATATTACATTTATTTGTAGTAGGTAATGCATAAATTTAAAAAGTACAACACAAATACATTTGATGAATACTATTTTATAGATTAGACAATTTTTATAAGTGAAACCCAAAGTAAAAGTACAAGTAAGTAACTTACTGAAATTACTTTTAACAGTAAAATTTAATTGTATTTACGTATATATATTTATAGTGCAATATTTTTTATTTAATGAAGTATATGTTATCAGCTTTAATAGATTATTTTTCTGAAATATACCATCGTAATAAAAAAAAAATGTAAGTATTTAATAGGTACAAAATGCAAATAGTTAATATTCGAATAATAAGTAGGTATGTATAATTTCAATTTTTAATTACAATTGAAATACTTGATTACGAAAGAATTAAAAATAGCCTTGGTGGATACCAATAAAATTATTTAATAGGTATTACCTATGTACTTGACTCAATTTTTTTCAAACGCAATCTGAATAAAATATAATTAAATATACTACTAAGAATTATCATGATATCGCTTTACATATTATATTTTGTATACTATAAAATATTATAATATTATAGTTTATATGATAAAATTACCATTTTTAATAAGTTTGCGAACTATATGCGAATAGTAAGTACTAGATATACTTACTAGATAGTTATAAGATGGGGTATATAAACGGCCTGCTGATGCAGTCATGCCTCTGACTATTTCGTCAAGATTTGAACCCTCTACTAAGGGATCAGATATCGACATCCATTCGTTAAGTTTGACTGAATCGACTGTCTCATAATCTTTGTTTACGTAACTTTCAATAAAATAACATTATGAATACAATAAAAATAATATTTAATAATAAGATTTCACTACAAATAGGAATGGTTTACTTGTAAAACGACGCCACTGTGTTATGTGGCACTCGGAAAGCACCGCCTGCAAATTCTATAGACAATTGTGGCATGAGTAACGGATTGTATTTTGTCCTTATATTATTACGGAGATCCAAACCGGCGCGATATGTAAATGATTCACCTGTGTACATTATATATATATTATATATACAAGGTACAGTTATGGTATTTTTGGATTTTAAACAGCAATTATTAAAAAAATATAATTAATAACACTATACTTATTAGTTATACCGTTTCTAACATATTATTGTTACAATAAACACTATATAATAGTTAAAAAAAATCTACGAAACATATTATTGATGAATAATAATAATTTTAAATAATTAGGTACATACAAAACCTTAAATCGGAAATATTGCAATCGTATTAACATTAACAGTAACCACTATAAATAATTAGCTGATCTTAAGCAAAATCGGTTTCTAGTATTTATGAATTTTAATTGTTTCAATAATTTAGAATATTGAACAATCTTAAGTTGGAGCATAGTCGAGTGTGGAGCTTAGTGAATTTAATCAAAAGTTCCAAGCTTAGTTTTTGAGTCAAAGTCTTTTTTATGTAGATTTAACTCCGAATATCTTCTAATCTATAGATATATAATATGTATTGCCTTGAGAACGGCTAGTCAGATTTCGCAGATTTCTTTTTTGTTGTGTTCGTCATTGACAATGTTTGTTTTGGATAATCTACTGGAGAAGTTGAAAATTTAGATGTTTTTGACAGTGGCATCTATACAGCAAAATGCAATTTTAAAATACACCAGTATAGAGCACTATATAGAGCCACAACCCATACGATAAAATAGCATTCCACAGTTTTAACGCAGCCCTTACTTACACAACCTTATTTTTTCACAAAATGATAAAACGCTAGAACTTAAAATTTAAAATTGTGGTTTCTATAATACTCTAGATGTGCAATAAGAAAGAATTTTTAAAAAATCCTCATTTTAAAGATGTTGTACTTGATGAATTTGATTAAAAAAAAAACGGAAATTGAATATTTTTTTGTATTATATATAGTTGCATTTGGTTACAGATTATAATAGTAATATATTCTATATTAGTATAAACATCACATAAAATTATTGCCTATTGTATAATATAATATATGTTATACTCCCTTAAACAATCAGGTACTTAAATAATATTTAAAAAATAAATACCAAGTAAAATAGGCAAGTAATCCCGATAAACAATTATCTGATTTAGTGCACCGACGAACTTTCGAGTTTCTTGATATAACACTTCATCAGACCATTGAGGATTTAATTGATGTAACATATCAGCCACAACATTATGAAACCGGGTAAACAAAATACTATACGATGTGATCCCAAAGTGTTGATTTATTCTTGGGTCTCCTACAAAAAAAAAATGTATAATTAATTTTTTTAAACAACATTTTATTTATATTTATTTAATTATTTCTTATTTTCTTATCAATGTATTTAAAGATAAACAGTGTTTGTTTACTAAAAATTAAAGGTAATTATAAAAATGGGAAAAAATGCTGTGAGCAAACTAATGTGAAAAGTTATGGTACATATTTTAACAGTCTATATGAACAATAAGGCACTGACAAATTATAGTTATTGGAACATAAATCAGCGTATATACGATTACCAGCTTCAAAACATACGCCCACGTTTTCCCTTCCGTCGCATAATAATGAACCGTTTCTTTTCCTTAGAGGACAATACTCGCTTTCATTTATGACGTCTGTTACCAATCTCCCGCCATTAAAAGTTCTAATTGAATTTGCCTTGACTAATTTGTGTCCGTACAACTGTGATGAGTCAAAGAATGGTGTCGCCTGATTCATCTGCAAAAGAATTATCAAACATAATTATAATGTTGTAGACAAAATATGCCAGTACCTTTATTTGCAGTCATCAGGGACTGTCATTTCTTTATTTTCACCTAGGTATAAGAACTTATACACAGTGCTCGACTTGGCAAAATTTAAGAAGGGGGACTTTGATCACTTAAAAAAAAAGCGTCAACATAGCTATTGTTAAACGTTATTGAGCCATGGGGGTTTCCCACACCCCTTAATAACCCTCTTTAAATCGTATTATAAATATATAGAAATAATCAGTTTAAAAATAATAAAACACAAATTAATACAAGACATGGGTAGTTATAATTACTGTACCTATTATCCCAATAAAAACACTCCGCCATACTCTGTGTAAAAAAAAACGCTAACTGTTAAAAAAAGCTCTAAGAGATGTGATATAATTTTATAGATAGTTAAGTCTTTGAACTATAGATATCATTTATGTTAAAATAATCGGCTAAAAAATTTAACTTAGCTATACTCCATTCCTCTGTGCCCCCCCCACCACCACACACACACTCAAATCGAGCACTGCTCCTACCTACTATAATATATGCCCCATAGTGAAATAAATAACTTTAAACACAATAATATCATAAAATATACTTAGTAATATTATATACCGACACAGAAATCTTCGGTCAGGATCCTTTAAAATATTAATACAAACAGCCTTACTTTACCTGCAGGTACTAATAACTAATGGATGGACAGACTTATGTTTAGAAAACTAACATTATAATATTTAATAATTAATATAAAGAACCAAAACCTCGCGTTTTAACAAGTATTAATTGTACCTAAATATACAGAATGTCCAGTGAAGATTTACCCATTGCGATATCTCCTGAGATAATAAATATAATATCATAAATCTGTTTGCTTGCTTTTATTAGACTCACAGAGAAAAAGACTACACATATTTAATATTTTATTTTTGAAACAATTGAAGATAGAATTTGTATAGAGATTTTGAAAAAAATGTTGAAAGGTCAACATTTTATTTTCGTTAATCTCATGATTTTAATAATTTTTTTAGTTTATAGGTAAAACAGCAAAAATCCAGTTTTTTCCTGGCGGCGAGTCCCCCTCAACGGCTAATGGGTATATCATCACGGGACACCCTTTATAAAGAACATAGTCAGTATTTGTTTTCAATGATAAGAATTAAAAATTAGCACTCACTGGAATTTGAGGAGTTATTGGACAGTTGAAATTATGAGCAGCAGTCATTGCACGTCTAAATTCCATGCACGTTTGTCCATGATGACCATGAACTGGGTCATTCAATGGTAACTCAATAACTAATTGACATTGGTATGGGCTATTACTGTCGATCTCATTAATCGGGGTGGAACAACATCTCTTTGGCCCTGATCACATTATCAACAATAACATTGTATTTTGAGTTTTGACATACATAAGTTAAATAAAAAACCTAGCTAGACCGTAAAATATACGTATAACCTTGAATCTGACACTATGTCATTGTTTCCACATTTCATAGGTGTGAGCCTATATACTAGTGTAGTAGTATGTACATAACGGAATCGTTTCGTTTAATGTTTACAAATAGCTAATGTTGGGTGGCGTGCATTAATAACTATCGCGCTATATTGGGTGTATTCAAACTTCTATAAAATAGTTATATTAAAAATAAATGCATTTAAAATACGATTTGATTTATATAAAATATGCATAAGTAGTTAGTTGAAATACTGAATTAATTTGTTATTTTATGTTTATAAATGCAAAGTACCAAATAAACAAATTAGGAAAGCTCAATCTGCGAGAGTACTCGGTTAAGTTAGGTTTCCAAATTTTAATACAAAGCAATAAACTATAATTTCAAATACAATTTAAAAATAATTTGGTAACCTTTATATTTTGGTAGTATATTTTTTATTTTATTATGAATCTATATTATTAAATACTTATACAATAAGTAAATAAGTTGTTATCTTAATACTAACAATCATAATCATAACTATGTAAAGTAACTACGAACAATAATAATATAGTGAATAAATAAATATCTTAAATAATATAAACAATCGTAACTATGAATTGGTAACTAACAGGTGGACGGACGGACACAATGGGAATATAATGTGTTTAAACTTATAAGTTTAGAAAGCTAAAAGTATATTTGCATACCTACTATAATATCATCAATGGGGGTAAGACAATTACTATTTCAGACTTTATCTGCTATCAATTAAAAAAAAAAATGAAATGAAAGTATTTCTATACTCAAAAAAACCTAGCGTATTCAAATTCCGGTCCAAAAGAAGTATTATACTAATAATATGGTAATAAAATAATAACTACTAAAAAGAAACATAGAAAACTGTTATTAAAAATAGTCTTTGTTATTTGAAAATGCATAGTTAACATAGATAGGATATAAAATATGATAATTTATGTGTTTAATTCTAACCTCCATCTTCCAAAAGGCAAAAATAAAATAATAATAACAAATATCTAATTGTACATACGAGTACGACAAACTATGATAGTATCGTAAAATTAAATTATATTTACAGGTTTTATATTACAATTGAACTTTTCAACCACATTCTGATGTTACGCATTTTTTGATTGATCCAACCAAATGTTATTAAAAATATGTTTATGACATTAGGTAGGTAATGCGTTCGTAATAAGTAGGTACACAATTACATACACTATATGAATATTTATATAATACTATAATACTAGATAGGTATATATTTATATATTAATTTTAAATTATGAACTGTCATGATACTACAATGATGTTCATGTGTGTTTTGTTTTGTAAATGTCATAACTCAGCAGTCATTACATTTTGGTGTAGAAAATATTATGCTTCAATCATCAACATTGAGAATTATTTCTGGTAGCACATTTGATCTAATTGGTACTTACATTTTATGGTCAAAAGTAAGATTAGGTTAGGTATATAAATATAAATATAAATAAAATCGACATCTAAAATTTTGATTCGATTTTTTCGTACACAATTATTTATAATTTTTCAAATTTAACACATCCGTTAAAATGACCTACTAAAAGACGAGATTCACTCAAAACCTACTATATTATAGCGGAAATACTTTCACAGTAGTTTACACTTAACCTAGGTTTATTCGAGTTAGTTTTACATCCTAATTGGAAATTAAATAGGTTATAATGTCCAAAATTCATTTTTACCTGAAGAATCTGGTGGTAGGAGAGTGATGTCATGAGTGGCCCATTGACCGAATTGACTTAGATGATAGTTGTTTAGGTCTGGGAAATCCTGGGATTTTTCCAAAAATAATAACAACTGCACTTTTCGAGGTCTGGGCAACGGTGATCC
Source organism: Macrosiphum rosae (assembly GCA_016617965.1). NCBI lineage: Eukaryota > Metazoa > Arthropoda > Insecta > Hemiptera > Aphididae > Macrosiphum > Macrosiphum rosae. Next base: position 23,482 of record WHPZ01589677.1, read on the forward strand.
ATCAAGCTGTTTCCGAACTTCATGATCACCTAATGAAGCAAATAAATAAAACAATCATATATGCATATATAACACAAACAAATTTTAATTATATTTATAAAATAGTTAAATCATTAAATTTATAATTAGGTATCGGATGAAGTAGGAGTTGCATATTTTTGTACATTATTATTATTTATGTAAAAAGCTGATTATGTAAGCTAAAAATCCATTATAATATTAATATTATATAGGAACAAACAATTATTAAATTATTTCATATTGCATATTTTGTAAATTTAATTTAAGTAGGTATAATCTAAAAATGTATAAATAAAATGTTTTAAATTGTATATAAATTTGTGTCCACTCATATTTAATATTTCTAAACAAAAATTACTTTTCAAATTTATTATCGATTTGTATTTTACAGAGTTACTTATTGGACGTGGGTACCTTGTTTTTTAAAACGGTTTTTGAAAATTAGTAAAAGTGGGTGACAAATCTTTTTGATAGTACCATTTTCTGCATTTATTTGTTATGCAATACCTACTCCACAACGATGTATTATTATTTTAATATTTTCATCTACGTATACATATAAAAATTACATTTTGTCAGTCTGGCCTTTATGCATTCCTAAACAGATCATTCGATTGCGATGAAATTTGGTACAGAAATATATTAGACCTTAAGGAAGGAGATATGCTATATTTTATAGGAAAGGTAAATAAGAGGTCCAACCAGGGGAGGTTCTCAAACAGGGATTTTATGGTTCTCAAACAAGGGACTCCCAAAAGGAGTTGAAAAATCACAATTTTTTTCCGGCCAACTGCAACGCTAGGTAATTCAGCTAGTATTTAATAAAATGTAAGTGTCTGACAGTACATTCATAGGTACTTTTATTCATTTTAAAATTTATAATTTCTGAGCACTATTTGTAATTTTTATTTCAAGGTAATCTTTATTTCAATCAACTAAATAAATATGACTGATCAATATAATATATAATATAGATCGTAGAGCTATTTGGAACTAGTGGAGCAATCCTTCTTCATTAATCATAATTCATAATAAATAAACCTAAGAAACAAAAACACACTATAACTCATAATATTATATTCTTCATATATTAAACATTTCTCATTTAGATAAGAATCAAAAGTCCAGGCTTTCAGTACCGTTATAGATATCACATGCAAATAATTGTCCAGCCATCTCAATTGAAAATAATTGTTTTAGTTATTTCTCAATAATATGTTTTAGTATTTTGAAAAATTGTCCACTGTAAAAACTCACCATCATTATAAGCAGCTTCAGAAAGTCTGATGTATGGAGTTTCAGACGACCCCCACAACGGGTTATCTAGGTTATTACATGAGCCATTTGCTGTCCTATAAATAGCATTTCGATCGCAGGTCACTGTGGGCGCACACTTGTCATAATATATGCTATTCGATTGAGGACCATCTCCGTGATAAATCACATAGTCTTCAATTTTAGTCTACATGTTAAATAATACCAATGAGTTTACGTTCAAAATTCAAATAGATTAACTGCTTATCTTAGTTATTTTATAATAATAAATAAATATCTAGAGCTACCTATTACCCACATAATCGTTATTATAATGGTTCCACACTTGCATTGTTGCAATTCGTTTCACGTATTCAGTGATTTAACCAAACCCTATGTCCCTATATCGAATTTATTACTCACTTTTGTTAATATTATCATTATTATTTATCATAATGTGTGCCATTAATGTGTAACTAGATATGTATAATGTGTATATATGTCCAAAGGGCTTATCCGGTATATTTAATAAAATAAATAAATAAAATAAACAGTTATTTAAATTGAGATTTTAAGAGGAGTGATTATGTATATGTAATGACTATTCTTCTTAAATTAGTCTGTTTGTCTGTCATCGGTCATCATCTTTAGGAGCAATAACAATGTTTCAATCGTAAACAATATTTCTATTAGATATCTTAATTTTCAGGTGGGCTTTACTAAAATTGTTTTTCATTCATACCTTATCCTGACAATTACGAATACGACAAAAAAAATAATCAGACAAATCAATCCCATAGTTTCTGTGGTTAGCTGTATCAAAGTATATAAGTATATAAGTAGTCACGTTTACATAGTTAGAAGATTACGTCATACTATATTAAATATTTATTAAGTAATTATTTTATTTTTATATTTCAGTTTATGTTTCATAATTATTTCCAAAACATCATTTAATTTAAATTATCTACCTAGTGCAGTTGAGTAAGTTAGGTTACCTATATATAAAAACTACTTTTTTTTAAATAGTTAATATTAAAATCTATTGGGTTCTTAATTATTTTTTAATTTGTTAATAATGTATTAATTACCACTTACTTTACAACTTATTGAAGTTCCCAACACTGATATGAAAGATAACCAAACAAACAAATTTAACATCCTTGCACAAATGAATTTAAACCTTAGACATTGAGTAATTTAGTAAATAAACATTTCTCATTAGACAAAAATCATATAAGCAATAAGCAAAGCATGCAATACATTAATGATCTAAAATTTTCATTTTCATTTCACAGGACAATGTGATTTTAGTATGAGGAAAAAATGATCCACTTCTTTAATTTACAATAAATTGCGTCCTGAATTAAACTTGATAGAGATAGTTAAGGCACAAAGTTATGGAGGAGTGAAAGTGTTAAAGTGGTTAAACTTCCCTCACTCTATAAATACACTTTAAATACCTCTAAATTCAGAAGACTGAAGTAAATCCAAGTGGGTTAGTTGATTGAAAATATGAACAACCCTCTATAGCAGAAAGGAACAAACTATTAAACGATTTCGAAATATTTTTTCTCGGATTTGTAAATTTTTTATATCATTATAATTAATTGGTACACTAGAATGATATTATAGTATATATACCAATAGGCAATAATAAGAATAACAATTGAGTTTTCTAACCAGAAGCCCGCAATAATCATGTAACTTAGTTAACTTTAATAATATTATAATTGCCGATAAACCGAGAAAAGACATTTTTTAATGATTTCTCTTGCTACAGCCACCCTAAGAGTTTTTCTTATTTGTGAAACTATACTCATTCAGTCCCCCAAATAATTTGTTAATGTTAGTTTATTTCAAGGCACTTGTCAGCAGACACTCTTAAGAAGTAACTTACACTTTTTGTGTTAAGGTACATTCATTTATAGAATCTATTACCAGGATAAACTTCAGTTAGAATTAAATTAATTAGAATTTCTATCAATTCTAAGTTCGTTGATCAATATATTTTTTTTATTTGAGTATAAAGAAAAAATGTTTATTATACAAAAATGTTGAACGAGAATTATTCTTTTATAAGAAAAAATCAATATTAAACAAAATCTATATGCTGTTATAATTTTAAATAACAATAAATAACAATTTTTGATTTTTGTATTCAATAAGGCATACAAAATATAATTACTTTTTAAAAAGTTATGAAAGTATTTTTATTTTATACACTTACATCATTTTTTTTTCCTATACATAACCTAGTAAAAAAGTTATCGAATACAGACATATTTTAAAAATTTGAATCAGGTCATTAGAAGTAGCTAAATAAATCTTTCTCTTATTGGTATCTATTTTGTACCGAATTAAAAATTGAAAAATATCAAAAATTAAACTCGGTAACCTGCGCACGCGTGTACTTGTGTGAGACTGTTCTTAGAATCGTAGACGACATGTTATTACCATTATTATTAGCCTAATGAACGATAAGGACATACACTAATATGTTCATTCACTACTAAAGAATGACACCGTTCAAATATACATGTAATATAAACTGCCTAAATATTACTCCTTAAAATATGCTATGCTCCAATCCCCTTAATCCCTAAGATTGTAATATGTAGTCAATGATAATAAATACGTAAAAAAAAGATAATATAATGCTCACATAAATGAATACTGCCTTAACAGGAACAACACTTCACACAAGACAACCTTCTCCTGGAATTGGTTTACACTCACCACTCAGGTCCAAGAGATAGGTGTATTGCGTGTGTTACTCGCATGTCTGTAAGTAGTGCATCGATTTGATATAATTATGCTGATCTATGTGTCTTCATAATGTCGACACACTACTTATTTGTGTTAGTCGTGATGTCCCCATTTACGGTTGTTTATTAATTATTGTAATATATTGATTGCGTCGATATTACAACAATATCTAAGCACAAAGCAGTAAGCACTATAGTATATTTTTTTCAGTCTGAGCTTCACTCAGAAATATTTTTTAACAGTTTTCACTACATATTTTTACCATACAAATAATGCATAGGTACCTACCTTAAACTGAGAGTTTTTAGCTTGTCTATATTACCTGTAGAAAAATATTATAAATAACATCAAATCATATAATTTATACTCGAATGGTATTAATTAATAAAAAGGAATGATATTATATTATCTAGATTAATACACAGAGAGATGAATAAAAAATGAATGCACTAATTACTACTGCTGTAGGATTCTATAGGTGTGATATTATATACATGGCAAAAATAAATACTATGATATGCTAATGTCACATAATTCTATAAATATTATCTTATTGACAAGCAATCAAAATCATATGTTCCAACAAATACTTGCACATGTCGACCAAGCTTATATTGCTTGTGTGTGTTGTGAACATGACGTCAACAGTGACATTTGACAAGTGTTTATGATACGTTGGTAACAGAAAAACAACAAAAAAACCTTTAGGTCAGTGACGGCGCTAGGGGGGGGGGCACTGGGTTAGAAGGGCCCCGTGCCCCCATATCTCCTTATTTGTTTTTCATAATTTTATGGCACGCAAAGAAATCATTTAATGTATGGCACGCAACTTTAAAATAATTTTTTGTAAATAATTAATGCAGCTTACCTATACCGATTACCGAATTGAAAATACTACGATAAATAGTAAATACAACACCTCGGTCAACAATAACAACCGATAACGGCAATATTGCAATAACTCGTTAGCCGTTAGATTATCACGTTTACAACTTTAAAAATAACTCGAAAACCGAAAAGCCTTAAGCGGTAGTTTACTATAGTGTTATCGTTATTCGTTACTAATTGTTTATGTTGCAATATAGGTAAATAATTCCAGCCGACAGCCGTGTAGCTTGTAATGTGTACACTGTACTTGTACAAGACACAAGTCGACTAGTGTGTACAGTGTACACAGTACATTTACCTAGCAAATTGTTTTCGTTTCGTTTATGGATTACGTACCTAATATGAACTAACTGACTAAATTACATTTTTAATACCTTTTACGTTATTTTATAAATTATAATCATATATATATATCATTAATATCATATATATTAATCATGTCCAAACGTGTATATCCAAGTGGATATTTAAAAAGAAAATTAAAAAACAACGCGATGACAAAATATACAGTATTTTTAAGTAGAAGTGAATGTTGTTGGTAAAAGTTTGCAAGGTAAAAATATTGATATAGATATCTCAACTAATATGTTGCAAAGTCTTTTATTTTTTTTTTAAATCATTTAGACAAACAGGATTTGAAAATTCTGTTATAGCTGCAAAAGACATTTGCGAAGAAAATGGTATAATTGATACAAATTATAAAACACGTCGTTTAAAAAAAAAAAAGAAAATGTTCAGTTATGAAGGCTACGATGTATAGTAAATGATGCGGAGGCTATTTTTCGAAAAGAATATTTTTTTTATATTGTTGATCAAGGTATAAGTTCAATGGAAACACTCTTTAAACAACTTGAATCTTATAAAGATGACTTTGGTTTCTTATTTCTAATTGGAAAATTGACCAACATGGCCAATATACAGATCTATTAAAACATTGCATGGCCCTTCAAAATCGTTTAACTGATAGAGAATCAAAAGATATTGATGCGTTAGATTTATATGCAGAATTAATAATTTTTAGATTGCTTTTTACTGAAAACCAAACTCCTCTCGAAGTACTTTCAATTGTTAAAAATTCCAATGGTTCATTTAAAATATTAATGTTACGCTTCGGATACTTCTTACCATTCCAGTCACATCAGCCAGCGCAGAAAGAAGTTTTTCTAAGCTAAAAATTATAAAAAATTATCTCCGTAATAGGATCAGCCAAGAAAAGCTTTGTGGGTTATCTATGATATCTATTGAAAAGGCAATATCGGATACAATCAATTATGATAAAATTATAGATGACTTTGCTGTAGCAATATCTAGGAAAAAATTATTTTAATTATACTAACCTATATTTATATATGTACACACTTGATATTTTATATATTTTATTAAAAGCAAAATACGAATACCCTTTAATTATTTATTTTATTATAATTAAATTTACTCACTACTTACATTGACACATGAATATATAAATATATTTTTTTATGTACCTAACTATTTTTGTTTTGTTTGATTCATTTTGGTATAAGCTTCATATGTGTGTTTTAATTTTGATGATATATTGATATCTAATAAATTGTATCTATCCTCACAATTAGAAATAATAAAATATATCACTACTGGTAATTGGTATCTGAAAACTGAAAAGTGTCTAAAGATTGTCAGCTCTTATATAAAACAAAATATCAAGTCTAGTTCCATAATCATCAAGGGCCCCACCAAAAATTTTGCCCAGGGCCCCAAAACATGTAGTGCCGTCACTGCTTCAGATACCTGTACAATGAATTATAAGGTACTAGAGAACGAGGTAAAAATTGAAAGAATTACTGTATATACTTCATCATAAAATAACCTACTTAAATATACACAGTACCTTAGAGTTAAGCTAACTTTTGGTAATTGTTAATACATGACACCAGAAAGTTATCAGATTATTGAAATTAATAAATAAAAAGGAGGGAAAGTGGTACACATAAAGAACAAGACCGTATTTTGATCGGTTCATGGGAGCCTAAAACCCCAGAGCCTATAGAGTCTAAAGGTTTCGTAATAATCTGGGCTTGCAAGACAGTTACTTAAATTATTTTGATTATAAAATATATTTAACATGTTAGTATTTATTTTATTTATTTATAATTTTAAATTATAGCTCATTCCTATGAATTGACGTTTCAAATGTATCGTTAAACTATGGAGATTCTCTCCAAGCACTAAAATCCAATTTTAATAAATGATCTTGGCATTTCACCATATTTTTTGAATATCTGAAACATACAATAGTTAACAATCAGTGTTTTTATTTTCAACCATATAAATTCAAAAAGTGAAATAAAAAAAAAGGTGCTCTGCTGTACAGTAGGTTACTAGTGGGTCACTGTATAATGGATGGTATTAAATTTGAATTCAACGATATAATATCATTGTATAAGAAAAACGATTCTGAGCGGAGACGGTATGTCAGTCTAGGTATAAGACATAGTATATAATATGTCTTATAGATATATCTATGGTATTAAAAAAAAATGACCTATAATATAGGTACCTATGCAAACAAAACAACAGCTGTGACTTTCCACCTAAATAACCGTGAAGCGAAAAGAGAACTCCAGCTAAAAATTGGTGATATCAACATTTCCAATGAAGAGTGCCCTAAGTACCTAGGCGTCAAACTCGGCAGGACGCTAACTTTTAAACAACACCTTGATTCAACAAAAAATAAATTAAAATCGTGAAATAATATCATCGGTAAATTAGCTGGGACTAGTTGGGGCTGTAACGCAAGCACGTTGAGAACTTCGGCACTATCCTTAGTGTTTAGCGTTGCTGAGTACTGCGCGCCCGTATGGATGAGAAGCGCTCATTGCAAAAAAATTGACGTCCAACTAAATGTAGCCATGAGAACAATTACAGGGACAGTTAGAAGTACTCAAACCCAATGGCTACCTGTTCTCGCACACATCGACCCCCCAGAAGTTAGGAGACAAAGAGCTTCCCAAAGTACCATCAATAAAATTAAAAGGAATGATCTACAACGACCTAGTACATCACCCAAATAAACGGCTTAAATCCAGACACCCCATTTGGGAAGAAGCAACTACCAACGCTGACCCACAGGTTGAATGGAAAAGGATATGGCTAGAATCTAACATACGGAACTCATCTCTGATCAAAGATCCAACAGCAAAAACATCCGGTTTTAATTTACCGCGTGCCTTGTGGACCACCTTAAACCGCATTAGAACCGAACAAGGAAAATGTAATTACCTACTACATAAATGGCGTATGGTGGAATCCCCTTTATGTGGCTGTGGGAAAATACAAACTATCAGGCACATAGTCAATGAATGCCCAATAACAAAATATACGGGAAGTTTTGAGGAAATCCACTCAGCCAGCGATGATGCCATCAGGTGGATGGAAAATTTAGATGTGTGCCTGTGATCTAGTTCAAGCTTAATCGGTGAGAGGAAAGTGCCATACGTTACCAATTTTGTTACCAAATTTGTTTTGTATCCTGTTGTAATCTCTCATTTTTAATTTATTTTAGTCTTTTATTTTTTATGTTAGCCTGAGTTTTAGTTCACTAGTTTATTAGCCCTTATTACCTATTGTTAAATTATATCTTTAGTCTTTACTATTTATGCCGGAGCCATATGCTAGTAATAACAATACAATTTGAATGATATTTATAAAAAAAAAAAACTAAAAAAAATAGAAACTGAAAATGTCCGTAAAGGGCTCAAAATAAGTCGAAATATTTAGAAAATGTTATGGTGTATAGAAAATGCTAATATAAACATTCAGTCAAAATTTCTTGTACCTACGGTCATTTGTTTTAGAGTTGCACCATTACCAAAATCGATTTTTCGAAAACACTAAGCTAAACGTTTAAATACAAATCAAACAGTATATTTTTATAATACAAATATTTTTTTGAAATCGTTGTTTTCTTATATACACTGTGTACGCGAAAACTATGTACACTCCATAATTCACTTACTTACATTACTCAGTACCCTATACATATTTTTGAATTCTATTAGCGGGATATTGATGATCCTATCCAAATATCCAACAATCTAGTTTCATGTCTTTCAACAGAATTAAAAAATATGTATAGAATACACACATGGTTCAATACGGAATGTGTTTATATTATACTAGAACCAATTAAATGCATATTCGAAAGTATTAGAAAACATTTTTATAAAATATATTAATATAATAATTTTCTCCGACAAGATTTCTTAGATTATAATATTACGTAAAACTGAAAAAAATCTGACAATAAAATGACCACTAATGAATTAATATTGGTCAAATTATGAAGTTTTCATGATTATTATTTTCTGGATAATAATTATAATAGAATAAACCAAATTTATTTATGTACCTACTAAGCATTGGCGCAACTAGACCTCTAAAATGCGGGGTGCTATAAAATTTCATATTTTAAAAACATAGCATTTATGGTACTACACTATGATAATATGATAGTTAGACCTAAAAAACAAGGAGTGCTAAATTAGAACTTGGGGGGTGCTAAAGACCCTTTTACACCCCCCCCCCTCCCCAGTTGCACCAATGTTACTAGGTAATGAGTTTTCGGTAATTCCTTATGTTTTTTACTCAATACTTAATGTCTGCTCAATTACTAGGTACCCGAACATTTCAAAAATAAGTAATGACCTTTTTTATACTATCAACTCTAGAGTTCAAAACATAATGTTTTAAATATCCTAACCTTGATTAAATGTATTAAATTTAAATAAAAGTATATAATTTAATTTTAAAGGTGTTAAAATTGCTTACCATTGGTTTCTGTTTTTGAAAAAAATTGAGAAGTTTCAATTTAAAAACAGACCTTTTAATTTTTTCTATTTTTTCAGGTCAGCTCTTTATTTTGTTTCTCTAATTGAAATGATTTAGACAATATTATGTAATATTGTAATGTAATATTATATGTAACATGTAATATGCCATTGAAAAATAGGCATTAAAAATATTTATATCAATTTCTGATATCGAAAATTATCTTCTTAAAATGTTAGTCAGTATATTTTTAAGTTTAAAGAAAGTGATTTTTGACAAGACTTTCCTTTTCCAGGTATACGTCCCTTTAAGATTAAAAACTGAAATAACCGCAGTTTGGAAAAAAACAAATCAATTAATATCCATCATAATTCCTAACGAATTATGATTTGAATTCATTTTTCCTGACGAAAATTAAGCACCCCTGTTGAAACCGGCCATGGGCGCTCGCAGTTACTTGTGTCACCTACGAGTTGACTTCGGCGTTCAAAATGTTACATAACGAATGACTGTGTAATAGGTACCTATTATTATATTATGGAAATATGTATAATTTATATATAATGTGTTATGTTAATAAATTTTGAAATTGTCATAAACTTAAGAGCGCATGAGCGCCCTTATACCAACAGCGCCCGGGCAACTAGGATATCCACTTGTCCCCCTCCCCTTGGCCACGCCCCTACACACAAATCGGCCGCCGGGGTTGCTTCTTAACTCAAATGGAGTATAAAAGATAAATATTAAATATTTTTGTTATTGTACATACCACATTAAACTAAAAATATATATTTACCTTGATGGCTCAAAAATATTAGGTGGCAATTCAGCCATTTTTGTTGTGGCACATATTACGCAATTAAGATCCATGTGTTTCAAACTGTTCAATTTTTCTAATATCATAAACAAATATAATATAACAGCAATAATGATATTCATAAATTAATTCAAAAAACCCAAAAAAAATAAAAACCAACATATACCTGGAGAATAGCTTCCCGGTTGACCTTTCATATCAAAAAAGAAACGATCAGCGAATCGAATACGGTGAAATGCATCAGCTATGAGACACTGTGCAGTTGGTCCAACCGTTCCACCATCGACTGGTGGTTCGAGTAAAGCTCCCACCAGTAGATCAATGTCATAAACAGTTACGTACAGTTCTTTCAGTTTTTTGACGACCTGTAACCACGGTTGACAACTATTACAATTCACTATAAATTTAGAGTTAAGTGAAGATCAAGTGTTTGATAACACATTAACTTAATATGATGTAAATCATCTTAGTACAACATCTCACAGTTTTAAAATAAATTAGGTATAAAATAACTTATGGTATTAAAAAATGTATGCAGGTATTAACAGTCTTAAGTAATTTTAATGTAAAAATAGTAAGTTTTTATTTAAAAACCAGACGAAAACAAAATTTTAAATATTTGTGTTTTCTATATAACTTCCTAATTAAGAACTTGATTATTGTTAATCCAGTATCGTTTTTGAGAAAAAAAATCTATATCGACTTACGTCAGGTGATAAAAATTTTAATAAATCTTCAAATGAACAGATTTCTGGTAAACCACACCATTTCCTCATCTTAATATATTGCGGTACGCCGACATCGCGCCCTCTCTGAATGTCCACTGAGAGCAAATCCAGATTACCACCATTTTCATGTTTATGTAACATGAAATTTGATATCTATAAAAATATGTTTAAATATTTATATAGTTGGAAAAAAAAAATGTTTGTGTTAGATTTTTTCCCTGTCAGTTGAAGTATAAAATAAGTAACAACTGAGTCATTATAGCTTATGCCGATCGTTTTTAAAAATAGGCCGGACAACTTTACTATTCTCAAATAAAACAACGAAAATATAGTGTGTGTTATTTTACAACATCATAAGAAGTGATTGTATACCTAATAGAAAATAATAATTGTTATAATAAATGACATTGACCGAAGTGTGGATTTATCGAGGTCTGCAATTATATACACATTTCTATACAACTTTATTTAGGTACTGCGATATGTGTGTCTGTATACTCATGAAACAAATATTACATTAATTATATGCAGTACTTTAAATATTAGAGCATATTATATTGAAAATTTACAACAAAAATACATTTGAAAATGTTTTTATTTGAAAAACAATTGATGAATAGATATTAGTTAATACTTTAGCCATTTTTTTTTTTAAAAAAAGTGAATGCCAAATACTTTAACAAGGAAGTACCTACCTATCTTAAACTACTAATTTATAACTATAAACTTGTATTTACATACATAATTATAATAATTTATTATTTATTTACTAAAGTGTGTGTTATCCTCTTTAATAAATAATTTTTCTGAAATATACATTCGTAGGTAATAGAAAAATTAAGTGTTTAATAGGTACAAAATAAAAATAGTTAATATTTGACTACAATTATAAGTATATATTTCAATTTTAAATTACAATTAAAACACTTGATTACAAAAGTATTAAAAATAACCTTGGATACCTATCAGACTATTGAAATAGGTACATTACACAAATACTTTCGAACAATACCTATCCGAATACAATATATTGTATTATACCAGGTAGTATGTTCTAAGTATTATCAAAATATCGCATTAAATAATATTATATTATATAAGTTTGAGAACCATTTACGAACAGTAGATACTAGGTACTTACTAGATAGTTATAAGATGGGGTATGAAAACGGCCTTCTGATGTAGTCATGCCTCTGACTATTTCGTCAAGTTTTGAACCGTTCACTAAGGGATCAGGTATCGACATCCATTCGTTAAGTTTGACTGTATCGACTGTCTCATAATCTTTGTCTACGGAACTGTCAATAAAACAAAATTATAAATACAATTAAAATAAAAATAATACATAATAATAAGATTTCACCATAAATAGGAATGGTTTACTTGTAAAACGAAGCTATTGTGTTATGTGGCACTCGAAAAGCACCGCCTGCAAATGCCATAGTCAAATCTGCCTGAATTTTCGGATTGTATTTTGACGTAATATTATTACTGAGATCCAAACCACAGCTTGTAAATGATTCACCTGTGTATATTATATATAAGGTACATTAATGGTATTTTTAGAAATTACTAAAAAACAGCAATTAATAAAAAAATTGAACGCTTTTCTTATTAGTTATACATTTATATACCGTTTCTAACATATTACTGTTACAATAACTATATTACAGTTAAAGAAAATCTACGAAACATATTATTGATGAATAAAAATAATTTTAAATAGGTATGCAAAACCTCAAATTGTATAATTGACGATCAAAAAGTAACTTGTTAAATGTGAAGAAAAAAATTGTTTATTTATTTATATTATACTTTATATGTATAAATTATGTATTGTGTATTATGCATTAATACTCACAAAAAATCGGTTAATGTAATCATTAATTATATAATTATAGTTTAAAGCTAACTAAAAACTTTTCCTTAGGTATTGTAAAATGTTTTGAGCGCAATTGGTCTATTGACCCTGAAATGTATAAAGCGCAATTGGTCTATCGACCCTACAATTTTTAGAGCGCAATTGGTATATCGATCCTAAAATGTTTAGAGCGCAATTATTGGTATATGAAAAGGTCTTTTTAAGCGCAATTGGTAAACTCCCGTTTATCATGTCATCACTTTAGAACGACTAGACCGATTTGGGATTTGGCTGATTTCTTTTTTGTTGAGTTTATAATTGTCGGAAAAATGTATGTATGATAGAGAATTTTCCGAGAAAATACCGGAAAAGTCGTAAATCTGGATGTTTTTGACAGTGGCTTCATCTGTACAGCAAAATTAAATTTTAAAATGCACCAGTATAGAGCCACATGAATAAACACACAAAATAAAATAAAATTCCACCTTACTTTTTCACGGAATGAAAAAACGTATGAACTTGAAATTTTGAATTGTGTTTCCTCTAATGCTCTAGATGTTCAATAAGAATGGGTTTTTAAAAAATACGCATTTCAAATTTTTAAATATACTTTTGATCATACAATTAATACGCATCAATTCGCAAACGGAAATCCAATATTTTTTTGTATTATAAATATAGGTAGTCAATATTATATTCTATATTAGAATAAAAAATGCATACAAGTATTGGCTCATGTTATAATATAGCTATTATATTATATGTTGTATCTTCTATTATTTAACAATAAGGATTAGGTATCTACCTATATAATATTCAAAAAAATAATTACCAAGTAAAATAGGCAGGTAATCCCGATAAACAATTATCTGATTTAGTGCACCGACGATCTTCCGAGCTTCTTGATATGTCACTTCATCAGACCATTGAGGATTTAATTCTTGTAACTTACTAGCCACAACATTATGGAACCGGGTAAACAAAATACTATACAATGTGATCCCAAAGTGTTGATTTATTCTTGGGTCTCCTACAAAAAAAATTGTTTATAATTATGTAACACATTTCATAATCATATAACAAAAAAAACAATTACTAATATGCATATTAATTTTATATAATATGACAAAGCCTCTCCAAAAATCGAAGCTTGTAATAGGAGTAAGTGAATTTATAACAATGGAAAATTAAATTAGTGTTATACAACATAATAATATAATATAGCATTTAATTTCTTTTTATTTAGATATTTTATGCTATCTTATAAATGTATTTAACGATAAACTCAATTTGTTCGTTAAGAAAATTAAAGGTTATTTTAATTTGATGTTTGAAAATGTATTAAAAGGCAATAAAAAAGGGAAAAAATGTTTTGAGAAAACAAATGTGCAAAGTTATGGTACATTTTTTAACATTCTATAAAAACAAGACATTGACAAAAAAAAATATTTTCAAATGTAAATTTACCTTTTTAAAAAGTAAAATAGTAATAAAATAATGGATGTGACGACTGCCGAAGTAAGAATTATTCAACAACTATAGTAGGTGTTAGGTACATTGTATATATTATTATCTGAACATTATAATTATGTACATTATTAATACGTCGTACCAGTGGCGGATCCAGAAGTCACCCAAGGGGGAGGGAGGAATTTTACAAAAATTAAATTGTGTTTTTGTTTAGCTGAATATTATAATAGAATATAACGTTAAAAAGACAGACCAAGGGGGGGGGCAACGCCTCTTCGCCCCACCCTCGTATCCGCCACTGGGTCTTACGATTTATACAAAATTAAATGCATTAAATTCAGTGTCTATTAAGGATGAGTTAAATTATTTTACTAGATACATCGTATCAATTTATTAAGGCACAACGAATGTATTACGGCAGACTAATAACAATTTATAGTTATCATTAAAATATAGTTTAAAAAAATTGAATAAAATAAAAATCATAGTTATTGGAACATAAAATTAGCGTATATACGATTACCACCTTCAAAACATACGGTCACGTTATCTCTTCCGTCACATATTAATGAACCTCTTCTTTTCCTTAGAGGACAGTACTCGTTTTCATTTATGACTTCAGTTAACAATCTCCCGCCATTAAAAGATCTCATTGAATTTGCCTTGGCTGATGTGTGTCCGTACAACTGTGACGCGTCAATGTACGATGTCGCCTGATTCATCTGCGAAAGAATAATTATCAAACATAATATTATTATGTACCTATAATATTGCAGACAAAATATGCCAGTAGCCTGTAGTCGCAGTAATTATATCATTATTATTTATTTTATTTCATCAGAACATTTTCGGAGAACAATATTAGGCACAGAAGAAAATACATCGGAACTAAATATTGAACAGTCGAGTTTCGAACGATTAACGTTTGGGATTATTTTATACAATACGTAAGTAAGTCCCTGCCCCAGTAACATAATGAAAATTATATATGCTTTGTATATAATAATATATTTTATACTTATGTAAAAAAATCTAGTTCAGTTTTAAAAATTATAATAAAATAATGATACTGTCAATTGGCGTATATTATGGCGGGTCATTACCAATTTTCAACCAGATATCTATTAACATTTGCTTAGGAATAAATAAATAAAAAACCGGCCAAGTGCGGGTCGGACGAAGGATTCCGTATCATCATCAGCTATAAACATATTGACAACACCGCTTATATTATATATTCTAGAATTTTTAGTATTTGTTGTTATAAAACTGGTTCTTTTCGGTAATGTTCCGGTCCCTGGGACAGACCGAAGCAACGCGGAAATGTTCTAAACTTATGTTTAGAAAACTAACATTACAATATTTAATATTATAAAGAACTAAAATATATATTATATTAGTATGTACCTATAGACATATTTATTTTTTTTATTTTTTTATTTAAATTTAAATCTATGAGATTACTGGGCCTCACTGAGACATACTCGTGTGGAGGCCCAGGGTTATCTACTATACATTACACATTTGCATAAAAATTATAATTGACAGACATCTGCAATATTTGTGTTTGAAATTAATATCCTAATTATACATAAAACGTAAAAACAAAAAAAAAACAGATAAAGTAAGTTATAGGTAGATTGGTACAAAATAATTCATGACGAAAATAGTACTAATATTATAAATAATATAAATAAATAAATATAGACATGGAAGCAATAGGTAACATAAGATTTTGAATGATAATATGTGTGTGAATATAGTGGCATATTTTTAATCCTATTTAGTGACGTCACATTCATA
>WHPZ01589678.1:5343-17255 GCA_016617965.1 Macrosiphum rosae
GATCGGGGTATAGTTTAATATGAGTTTTTAAGGTTAGACCACTACCAAGGTGCTTCAGATGTTTATTTGTGAACTCACTGGTACTTAGTCTTTGGTGCGTAGGTACATAGAACATGGTAGGTATAAAGATATTAGATAAACTATAAACAAAATACCAATTCACTATTTTTTTTTTTATAGGTAATTATTAACTAAGTCAATCTTAACTCTTAAGTCGCGTTTTACTTTTTCCTTACACTTATTTGCCGGCTTTTCGGTATTCAGTATTTCTGTATTTATTGTTTTCTGTTTACCAATTTCTATTTTTAATTTTGTTTAAACTTTAAATGTTGAAGTTGAACCTGAAAATTCAAAGAAGTCGTTGCCGCTGCATTTAATATTACTACAAGGCACGAACTTAATATAATGGGTGAAGACAAAGGTAGTGTTTGAATGATGATTATAAGTGATTAGTTTATGTTTAATGTGATAATTGTATACTAATGTAATTTTATTTTTGTAATTTAGAAAGGGAACGTGACAGGGACCGAGGAGAACGTGAGAAAGAACGTGGTGAAAGAAGGCGACGTTCACGATCTAGGGATCGTGAACGTCATCGCAGACATCGATCAAGAAGTCGTGAAGGTCGTAAACGTAGTAGATCTAAGTCGCCTAAAAATAAGTCTAGACGTAGAAAGCCATCACTCTATTGGGATGTTCCGCCACCAGGTTTTGAACATATTGCACCTCTTCAATATAAAGCCATGCAAGGTAAGGTATTATAATATTTAATTAAATAGCTAATTACATAGTTAAATGAATCAAATTATATTAGTAAGTAGCTTATTATTGGTGAGTAGGTATATCACTTGTATACATACCATATTGTAATAGATATACCTATTAAACTAACTGTTATTAAGTTAATGTATTTTGGCATTGCCAGAATAAAATATTTAAATACTTAAATTATTATTCATACTATTTTTTGTGGAAATCTTTTCCATATTTTAGGATATTTTAAATCAAAATACAGTAAGTACCTACATAATTGTAATGTGTTAATTAAAATGATAATAGGAAGGTAAAAATATAATTTATGTATTTCAAGCTATACATTTGAATAATAAAAGTTATTTTTTTATATTATCAAATGTTTTTTAATAATATATACCTAGATACCTACCTACATGAATATTTATTTATGTGGTGTCTGGATATCTGTTATATTTTTTTTAAGGATGTATTTTTAATATATTGGTACCAACTATTATAAAATTGGTTTCAACTTCTTTCATTTTTGATTGTTAAAATTATAGGAACAATATTTAATAAGTTATAACCGCAATTAAAGATGGTACGATCTTTAATTGTGGTTATGACCTAGTAGTTTTTTTTTTTTAATTTTTTCAACTTATAGCTTACAACCAATTATTAAATTGAATAATCGATGCCTAGATAAATACTTAATAATTTATTTTATGATTTAAGTAATAGATACAAAATACTTCTTATAGCACTAGCTATTAATAAGCTTCCTCAATAATTTGTATAATAGATTATGATATCTAATTTTAACAGTTAGTTATCAAACAAGAAATTCAAAGAGCAATAATTATGCTACCTATAATTTGTATGTGCTAATAAGTTTTTCTATACATTTATTTACCAATATTATAACTTAACTATTTAAGATGGTATTAACATTTAATATCAATATTTTTATATTAAGACTATAAAGGTTTTAAAGACAATACTGCTAAATAAAAAATATATACATGATCCATATTGACTAGTTTCCATTTTTTCAAGATAAAGTAAATTTACATAACAATATAAATGTGTACATTTTAATTATAATTATATTATTAATAGTAGTAAGAAGAACACTTACGTTTAAATAGACACTCAAACCTTTTTATTATGTGCTCATGTCTTATATATACCTGCATTAAGAATGTTTGCCCTAATCATTCATGGGTCCCCAAAAGTAACAATTTTATTTAATTTTCAATTATTAATTATAACTCTACACAATACTTATATTTTGTTCGGAACCGTTTTTAATAATATTATTTTTTGAATGGTTAGTAAAATGTTCAAATTTAAATTATTTGACTTTATTTTTGTTTAGCTGCTGGACAAATTCCTGCAAATACAATGCCAGATACCCCACAAACAGCTGTCCCAGTGGTTGGATCTACTATCACACGCCAAGCAAGACGATTGTATGTTGGAAACATACCATTTGGTGTTACTGAGGTACTATTGTCATTACTTATTATTTTTACACTGTGTCTAGACTTCTGACCAACATTTATATGGCTATTTTCCATAAGTTTATTTTAATATAATATTGTATTGAAATAAATCATAATCATTATAATGAAGGTACTAAATAAGGTGCTATTTCATTGTTTCCATATTTCTGTGGTCAGAATTTTAACTTTCTTGTTATTCAGTATATTAAATAATTTTGTTTAGACAAAACAATTTTACTAGTCATCATTAATCACATTTAAATAACCTATTATATATATTTTGATTGGTAAATAACTGGTTGGAAAATAACTGCTCACTGATAATATCTTTCGCACTAATTTCCTATTCTGGTTTAAAAACTATAAGCATTTGTTTTACTTGACACAATTACAATAAATTGGATGTATAAACATAAAACAGGTGAAGATTTTTCCTCAATTGATTTTTTTTATCAGGTAAGTAATAAAAAAGTAGAAGCTTAAACATTTCAGTTATTTAAATATTATCATTTCTATACAAAATTATATTTTCTAATAAGTTTTTTCATGTATATGGTTTTAAAAATTGTTTTTCTCGACCAAAAAGCTTAAAAATGTAATACAGGATCCCCTTGTAGTATTTTTAAAATTGTTTGTAAAATATTTATTTATTTATTTTTATTATTATTATATTAAAATATACCTACAATCTATACAATTTTTATGTACAATAAGTAGGTTTGATAATTGACAGTAAAAATAGGTTGACATGAATCTTATGATTAGGGAGGGTATCCAGTGGTAACACCCTATAAAGTAACAATGAATATTTTTAAAATTTGAGAGGTGTAACCGGATAGCAACATCCAGCACATATACTGCTCTTCTACTAAAGAGGCAGATCTCTACACCATTGTCTTTTAAGTCCGCGGCGTGGGTTATCGGGGAGTGTGTTTGTTGTTAATTTAGAGATTAGTAGATTGGTGTGTTGTTGAAGTTTATTGTGAAATCTGGTGTAATGTAATTTAGAGATTTGGTTAAGTACCTAACTAGGGGAAGACATATTGACTGAAATGCTTGGGTTGTACGGGTGTTAGAAGTTTTAGCGGCACCTCATAATTGAACGCCGTATAGTGGCGTGTAACATAGGGTCCAAGTGTTGCTCAGGCAACACCCTAAACATGGGTGGGTGTGTATTGAAGAAAAATAGGAAAATGTATATGCCGGTATAACAGTATTATGAGGAGTAGGTCACCTAAAATTATTTGAGCAACACCATTTTTTTTTATGATACACACCGCTGACGCCGTAGGTCCATTATAGTGGCCTGAGTAAGGACTTGTAAATCAGTAGTTTGGTATTTATATTCATTTTAGATTTCAGTAGGGGTCTAAGGAGGTGGAGACGGGTATTAAGAGCTTTTAGGTAAGGATTCCTGGTTAGTTTATTGTCGAGGATATAAAAAGTATTTATAAATATGAAAAGTTGTGGTACATAGGCATAGTTTCTTTTTTTTTATAATTTCAAGTTTATATTATGATTCATGAAATCAAATATATACCTAATATACCATATTGTGTCTAGATCATATTATCTGTATATATAAAACAGTAAGCTGACTGACTGATCTATCAACTCGCAGCTCAAACCGTTGACTGGATCGGACTATAGCAATTATGATATAAGCGTCCATTAACATAGGATTTTTGGAAATTCAACCTCTAAAGCTGAAAATAAGGGGTTATAAGAATACAACAGTTTTGCCATCTATCTATGCAATATCTAATTTAATTATACAATATTGGTTTTAAAATACAAAACGTATGTACTTGATATATGGAATTAGTGGTTCTTTTTATGATCTAGATGAGCAATAAGAAAGGATTTTCTGATATTCATATTTTAAAGAAGTGTTCAAACAGGGATCTTGTGATTCACGGTGGAAATTGATACTTTTTTTGTTTATTAATGGTTACCTATGGTTGCAGGTTGTATATACAAATTATTTCACAAAGCTAGGTACAATTATGCCGATTTGTCCGTAAAAATAAAATGAAAATAAAATAAAATAACCTCCACAATATATCAATATATTTAATGCTCCTAAAAATTCGGATGATCAACTATGACTTCAATACCATTTTAGGTACACATCACTGTATAGTCATTTTTCAACTACAAAAATATACTAATATAGTATTAGAGGTTTTATTTTGACATCCCCCTCGCTGTGTCCACAATCTACCACATGTATAAGTGAGTCTCATGGGCAACGCCACGTGGGATGTCTAAAAATTAAAATATGATATGACACAGCGAGAATTATACCCAAAAGGTTAGTTAATCAACATATTTTCCCAGACAACGTCGGGTTATTCAGCTAGTATTAGTATATGATATTTTTCTGAAATAATATTAAATGTATTCAGTTAATTAGCGTATGTAAGTTGTTGACACTGGTCAGGGGCATATCTTGTCTAGACACAGTGTTCTTTGTGTGTATTACAAATTAACATATTTTTAATATGTTTTTTAGGATGAAATGATGGAATTCTTTAATCAGCAGATGCATTTGTCTGGATTAGCTCAAGCTGCTGGCAATCCCGTGCTTGCGTGTCAAATTAATTTAGATAAAAATTTTGCCTTTTTGGAGGTATACATACGTTACAATATTTAATAGAATGCATTATCAAATTTAATGCAAATTACAATTCTATTCAAATATAGTTTAGGTCTATTGATGAAACTACTCAAGCAATGGCTTTTGATGGGATTAATTTCAAAGGACAGAGCTTAAAAATAAGACGTCCACATGATTATCAACCAACACCTGGAATGACGGAGAGTAATCCGGTGACAAACTATAATTCTGGAATGACTTTAGACATGAGTATGGAAACATTATTTTATTAAGGATCAAAATGTAATTTTTATTGTAATATAATTTGTTATAGTGAAATATGATTCCAGTTCATTTGGTCTTGGAACAGTTCCAGGTTTGTGTTATACCCTTAGATAATACTTATTTTATAAATAAATAATTTTACTCATTAATAATTGTTGTTTTGTAGATTCACCACACAAAATATTTATTGGAGGATTACCAGCATATCTTAATGATGAACAGGTAAGTCATTTGAGTAGTAACATATTCAGCCCTTTATTTTTAGCGTAATGGTCCATCATTAGCAGAGGTACATTAGGTCAATACCAAAACATGGAATGAGAAGAAGCAAAATAGTGCTAATTTTTTTTTTTTAATTTTCAGCACTTAAATTTCAGGTTTTATTTTTGTTTTTTTCAGAAAATATATTCTTGTTTTGTGTATTAAAATATAGCAGTTTAGATTTGCAGGGATCTGGGGTATTTATTTAGGGTTGCCGTAAGAACATGGATTCTCCTTGCCAGCCTTTTATTGACTTTTCATTATGCTTGCGATACATTTACTTTTCTTTCTGTCTGAAAACAAATGTAAGTAAAATGTGTTAAAAAAAAACTTTTAGAAATTTCAATGAAACAGTCTAAAGCTAATAATTGTTCCTCTGCTATACCCCTTGCCCCTAGCTAGGGTACTTGGTTGAAAATGAAACTCTGATACAACTGCTTCCTCGGTCGCCTTGTCCAAATCGACATACAGGCAAGTGGTGTTTCGGAATATTACATTGGTAATTATTGTTTATGTTTCATAGGAACTAAACCGTTCTATATGTTTTCTTGAATAATGTGAACACATAATAAGAATAAATCAAAAATCTTCTCTTTATATACTATTAATCACAAATGTATATTCTTAATATTATAACCAGTTAAAAATTTCTAATATTGAATAATTAATTTTATTAAAAAAATAATGGTTATTAAATTTCAAGTATAAATATTTAAAAACGAATGAACTGAAATTTGTTTTTAGTATCTGTAAATTCTGAAATTATTCTATAAATTTGATGGGTAAATTTTTGATAATAAAAGAATGTATTTAATGTATTTGGGAAACAATACCATTGACTATACATACTAATTATAAACTATTCAGATGTATTATCTATCTATAATATTAATATAGGTAAACCAAATTAGTTTAAAAAATATAGTTCATCTTAAAGAATATTTATTGTTAAGTCTGCTTTATTAATATATTGCAATTTTATGATAAAGCATAAAGAACGGTTGTAAAACAGGTAAATTAAAAGAATATAAAACTAAAACTGTATTATAAATTAATTCAGTGTCTTACAGGTATACTGTTTAAACTTAATTTTGGTTTAATATATTATATTATTATACTTAGATATTTTGAATCTAAAAAGTATGTTTTTTAATCTTGAAATAAATTGCATACAGTAGTTTATTCTATACATTTTTCTTAATTATATCAATAACAGTATGTGAGCCCTAAACAAATACTCCTAAGGGTAATTAGCATCCAACAGAATATAATAGGTTTGAAATTAATTATGTACATGATGATAGGTGAAAGAGCTACTTACATCGTTTGGTCAGTTAAAAGCATTCAATTTGGTCAAGGATGCTGCCACAGGTTTGAGTAAGGGTTATGCGTTCTGTGAGTATGCCGATGTTGTGATGACTGATCAGGTAAAATACTTTATATAATATTCAAATTATTAGTGCCTTTTAAGACAATGTTTGTAACAAATAATAATTATTGAACTTTTGTAAGTTTAGGCCATTGCTGGTTTGAATGGTATGCAATTAGGGGAAAAAAAATTAATTGTGCAAAGGGCCAGTATTGGAGCTAAAAATCCTGGACTTGGGCAAGTACCTGTTACGATTCAAGTCCCTGGACTTACAGTTGTTGGAACTGCTGGACCTCCAACTGAGGTAAATGTTTTTTTTTAATAACATAAAGTAAAACTATTTATTCATGAAAATATTTATAATTATTTGCAGGTTTTATGTTTATTGAATATGGTAACTCCTGATGAACTTAAAGATGAAGAAGAATATGAAGATATTCTGGAAGATATTCGCGAAGAGTGTAATAAATATGGAGTTGTTCGGTCACTAGAAATTCCACGACCTATTGAAGGAATTGATGTGCCTGGATGTGGAAAAGTATTACTTTTGTGTTTTATTAATTTCTTATAAAATCAAATATAATTGAAAAATGTTATCTTTCAGGTGTTTATAGAATTTAATGCAATTCCCGACTGTCAGAAAGCACAACAAGCTTTGGCTGGCAGAAAGTTCAACAACAGAGTTGTGGTTACTTCTTTCATGGAACCAGACAAATATCATAGACGAGAATTTTAATTACCTACAATAAATTTTACCAATACTGAAATTATTTGAATTTTTATGTTATAGAACATCATCAATAATGAATTATGATTTAAACTAGTTACATTAATAGCACATCTTATTCTGCTATATATTCAAAAATAATTTGATTGAATTTGTTTTATTTACTGAGTTAGATATAAAAATGTACTGGTCCAAAATAGATAATAAATAAAAATATTATTGCAATATGTTTTTTTTTCATTTCAATCGGTAGTAGATTGTAGATAAGTTAGAGCTTACATGCATGTAACTAGTATACACGTTCAATTCATCACTATTTTAGACAGAAAAAGGATAATTTTGTGGAGAAGTAATGTTTCATATTTGCAATAAAATAATAAGTTTCCTATTTGAGAGACTTGGATTAATAATTACTACCTGACGCATTTCTTTATAAATGATTATAATTTTTATTTATAAAAAATTCATAGTTTTTTGATTACCGTAAAATAATTTAACATACAATTTTTAAAAAGCTAATATTCTAATAATTAATCTGTTTATGCCAATATTAATGTTATAACATTGGATTATAATATTTTTAAATAACATTTTCATTTTGTTTTTACTTTTTCAGTCTGAAATCTGATTAATATAATAGTGTTAATTCTTTTATCTAAAAATATTATGAACGACACTTGGAAAATAATAAATGGTGCTTTTTAATTTCATGAAAAAAGTAGAACTTCCTATTAACTGTATAAAAACCCATCTTTCTTATATTATTTTAACTTATACAGTTGATAGTACAAATTAAACAATTTCATAATATTTATGTTGGTTATGAATTATGATATTTAATAAGATATGCATATTTAAAAATTACGATAAATTAAATTAGAACCATATGAATAAGGACTTCCATAAAAATAATGACTCTGTTTTTGTTGATCCAATAAATGTCTTACTTCATTCAAAAAATTCCTTAAAAAACTTATTAAATCACATTACGTTGATGCTTTGATGGTTTATCAAGTTTTCAGTGACATATTTCGTTATCACTTTTTGTTCATTGTAATACATAAATTAAATTTGATTTCAATTTTTATCATAAATTTCCTAATACATTCTAGCTATAAGAAAAGCTATTATTATGTCTATTTTTGAATTGACAGTGAAATATGTGGCATCTACAGAGTACCCATCGTACTAACTTTAACAATTTCAAAGGTTTGTTATATAGTTAAGGTTCATGAACTTTTTTAATAAACACATTTTTCTTTAGTTATTATTATAGTTATAGTGTGGTATTTGTGTAAAATGTAAAAAATGTATATCATTATATCAACGATAGATCCATCAATTAATACTTGGCATTTTATTCATAATAAAATTCATTTGGATGCTATATTTTAAGTCCTATAGTTAATTTTTTCTTGACTTTCTCTGTTAAACATTACTTATTAATGAATAATTTACGCTTACTCGACAACTTTTTCACTGATGCTTAAGAATTAATGTTCTAAATTATGTATAATTTATTATTTATAATAGCCCATAGGACAGGTAAAATACCTATTATAATAATCACCTGTGTGATATCGGAAGAAATTAACTCATTACAGTGGTGTAGCGAAATAGCCTATTTAGGACGCCGTGTTATCTTAATATTTTAATAATTGAAAACATGAGTCTATTATTAGTTATTAAATACCGAGAAAATGGTCTAATCTATGACCACACTGGTACGGAAAAAGAAAAAGTTTTCTTCAAATGTAAGTTAATTGTTTTAATTTATTATTATATACCTATTATTCTTTAGACTATAGTAATAGTTGGAAAATTAATATTCTATACCCATTGGGCGCTAGTGCACCGCGGAAATATTACATCCTAAAAGACAAAAGTGTGTACCTACCCCTCTTCTGTACAGTAGGTATCTAGGGGGGTCAGCGGTCGCTGTAACGGATGTGTTAAATTTAAATTCATAGGTATAAAATCACTGTATACGAAAAACAATTCTGAGCTAGGAGCTAGGACAATTGTAATTTGTAATTAAAGTAATTTATTTTACTATTAATAATGAACGACTGGTCCATACGTTTTTAGATCTACCTGATTATTCAGTTCAAAAATCTATGGATTATGTTACACGCCTTACACCCAATGAAATTAAGCTAATTGTCAAAAATTTACCTAACAAAAAAGCCCCAGTGGGAGTGTCCTTTCTGATTATTCTATTCTGTGGTTTGACGGTCTTGAAAAATGCATAATATCATAGGCCGATGTTCAACCTGTATATCTTAAATCGTGCTTTAATCATATATATTAAAGAATGGATAGGCCATGGCTATTTTAATAAATTAGAGGGAAGTATGTCGGAATGGGGAAGAGATAAAGACTGTTTTTATCATTGCCTCTCATTGTGGCAGAGGTCTTAAATAATATACAATAATTATATATATATATATTTTTTTAAGACCTCTTTAACCTTAAAATATTTTCGTTTTTGTTCCCGCATGACAAGCACAACTGGCCTACCCATTGTTTAATATCTTTGACTATAATATGTTCACAGCTTCCACCTTCCTGTTGGATACCCCTTTTAATACATAAAATGTGGAACTGGTAAAACATATTGTAGCTGCAAACTAATTAAAATTGTATAATCATTCGAATATTTAGGAGTGACATTGTGACAATAGATTTTAAGTTTTAACCGAAAATGGTCAAAACACATACATAACATTAAAAATAAAATGAGGAGCATAGGTAACTGTATTATTTTAAAAAATTCGATTTCTTATTAATAATAAATCAACTATAAGACAAATTAACATGGGTCTGTGATTCTCTTGTACGGCATAACATGTTGGGGAGCCACTAACAGAACAGACATCAATACATTGCATATTGCACAAAACATTATTGTAAAAGTTGCATACTACCTTCCACTAAAACACCTATCAGAGGAATTTTATTATTCAACCATACTAATATATTATCTGTTTATAAATTATTCACTAGGCAAATTTTAGTTAAAACTATACAAAACTATATACTAATAATAATAGACATAATAGACAGAAGAATATTAAAATACATTGAACCATCATATAATTATTAACTAGGTAGCTCTAGAAACTCTCCCAATTAAATGGGAAAAACCATTTTTAACAATTTAGATAACGAAATAAAGAGTCTAATAAAAAGTTTATGTGAAAATCAATCCAAATATAGCAATTATATACCAATGGTATACTAATGATATATATTAATGAAATCAATTAAAAAGGGCAATAAAAAGAAAATTAGTGATCTTGACGATAATGTGTGTATTAATAAAATCATAAGAAGTCTATACTTCTAAACATAATATCGTATAATATATGTACCTATATAATACCTATGTAATGCTGATGTTAATTTTTGTTTCTAAAGTTTTTGTTGATCATGTTATGTTTATTTAATTAATTCATATTTTTATTTGTATAAGTATTTTACTTTAAAGGAATTGTAATATTTGAGAACTTCATATACCAGATAGGTAATTACGTATAGCTCAGTTGGTATTCGTATCAGCTATTATTATTATATTTTATTGTAATTATATTTTAAATGTAATTGTTTTGGCTGAATAAATAAATAAAATAAATAAAAATAAATAAATAAATAAAATAAAATAAACCACGAATGAAAACAAAAGCATAATTTATTCTAATAACCAAATAGATTATATAGTTTAATTTATTGTTGTATACACTGTAAAAAATGTTGTTGAATTTCAACTAACGTCATTATGTAAATTTACCTATGATATGTAAGTTAATTAACTTTGCATATAAAAGTAGGAAAATTTATCACAGTTTTTTTAATTTGTGGGCAGAACAACGGTGAAAATGAATTTGAATTATGTAACGGAGAAAATACCATAAAATCTGTGATATCTAAAATTCGTTTGGTCATAGAGATACTGAAATGGGAAGGTAAATATATATTCAAATATTAGTTATTTTAACTTATTACAAATATTATGTTTCGACAATGTTTGGGTTTTAATTTACTTATTTTTTTATTTTTATTTTGTTTAAAACATATTCATACACTACGTTTAAAATTAATTTGTATAATATTTTTTTGAAAAACAAAATGTTTAATTAGAAATCTAAAGAGGTGATTAGATATTAAATAACTTATTCACGTTCGTTATTGATCTTCAAAATATGCTTATAAATCATTAAGAATAGACCGGATTGCTTTATTTTAATAAATATTAAAAGAAGATATATTCCTATGCAGTAAAAATAAAGGGGAATATTCTTTAAAATATCCTTTAATGGTTTTACTCTTTTATGTTTATAACATGAGTAACATAATAACATTAAATTACATTATTAACTAAACATAAGTGTTAACTTATTATAATATAAATTTTTATGAAACAAAAGTAAT
>WHPZ01589681.1:0-12967 GCA_016617965.1 Macrosiphum rosae
CAAAAAAAAAAAAAAACCTAGGACATACAATTTTAATATGCTATATTGCCATAGTTTGATTGCCTTAAATAAAGTTGCGATCAACTTTGTTTTTTAATTCCAGTAATAACAACTTATGAGAAACTTGCATAACACTTTAAAATCTTGAGTACGGATATATACAATATAATATGTACATTTTACTGATTTTGACAAATTTCATCGAAATTCTAACTTCAAACGCTTATAAAAAAAAGTATCGTGGCTATGGATTTTCAAATGTAAAATTTTTATCGGCATTCATGAAAAAAAAAAAACTAAAAAATAATAGAAAGCATCAATAATATCTATAAATAGCTCAAAAATATTTTTAAAATTATACAATTTATAGAAAACGCTAGTTGGCACAGTAAATATTTGGTGAAAAGCTCAAGTATCTTTTGAGTTACACTTATAAAACAAAATGGATCCCTTGAAAAACTGGTATTTATCTGAGTCTACCCGGAAAACCACTTTAAACTCATGGGCTACAATATTACAGTAATATAATATGTAAACAATATACACAATTTAGGTATATGACAAACAAAATAATCTAGTGATTATAAAATAGTATTTATAATTGTAGGTAGTATATAGTATCATAAATGAAAATACTTTGAAAAGACAAGTTTTTTATGTGATTTTTGTCGTTGGGCATTATTCACTACTTTTTTAATTTATATACGTCATAAACTCATAAGTCATAACTATTACTCGATGGCGACTCTAATCGTATATAGTCGATATGTAGTCGTATATACGTGTAAGTATATCGTGGTGGATATTATCTTATCTGTAAATGTTACAATTATTATAATCATTAGCTCACAACCGATATTTAAAATAATGACCGATCAAATATGAACAGTTATATTATTTTCATAAGTTCGCGATATCTTAATAATATAATGATATAGTTATATCATAAATCAATTTCCGTCGGTGGGTATTGGCCATATTATATTATTCACAGACCTATAAAAATTATATTATAATTACCTATTATTTCTGTAAATTAAGTTTAAATTATTATCTGTATTATAACGTAGACACTAATGTTTATTTCAAGTATAATATCATAATATTATTACACGCTTTGTGACTTGAGTGCATGCATGTGCATACTGCATACACGCAGTATACCTAATGTATAATATTATAATATAATTACACCCAGCAGTTGAATGTTAAGTGCATTCGGAATGAAAATGACTACCTATAGGTATCAATAATAATAATATATGATTATAATGATTAGGCATAATAATTGTTGTAATGACTCATAATTCGAACGATCGACTGAACTGCAATTTTAGTTAATACGTAATGTTAATTTGTTAGGATTTTAGGTGATTTTATTTTTTTATCTCGGTAATCCTGTGATTAATACCTATTATTTACACTATTATTTGATCCACACAGGATACAGCTAAACAACATGAGAAATTAAAGTGAAAATCGTTCGATAATCTATTTGTAATTAAATTATAAATCGTTTAATTATTTTGTTTGAGTAATTTATTGTTTCAAATACTACTGAATTTAAATAATTTACTAGAACATAAAATGTATGCAATAATTATTTAATGTGTTTTTATTTTATTTCATTCAATATTATGTTTTGATTATTTCAAATTGCAGATGAAAAGATGTGAATCAATTGTTTTTAGATTCCTAAGCATATTATTATTACACGATGTGCAATTATTAATGGATGGTAAATTTAAATATTAAAAAATTATAAAGTTGAATGTATACATATAATTATGTTCCCTATTGTAACTGTTGTAGAGTTTTAAAATTATTTTACGCCTATTTTACGCCAGTTTAAAATTTTTCGGATATGTTTATGGTTTTTTAGAGCTTTTTCGATATAGGTAGGTGGCTTTCGATATAATTTATTATGAAAGCAATTCAGACCTATATATACGGTTATTTGGGTATATACGGGTTGAAGAGTGCAAGCAATATTTAATTTTATTTTATAAGGTTACATTTTGTGACTATATGGTAGTATTATGATACACAAGGTGGAGAGGTGGCTTATGATTTTTTTACTAGTAGTACGAAAGTCAATAGTGTGGAAAAAGAGAAGAGAACAACAAAAAAAAATGTCGCTGACTATAGAAAAATGTCACGAAAATCGCAGCGCAACGGCGGCGATTCCGGTCAAGGTCGGGTTTGTTTCTCTAAGACTATAAAGACGGTTTGCTAGCTACTACGGAACGGGTCGCCGTCGCCTTGAACCCATCACCACGAGTCCTCGTCCCGCACATGACGACCCGTCCATTCGTGTTACGAGACAGACCGATGTTTTCTTTTTCCGGCCTGACAACTATCGGGGTCAAGAGACCCACAGAAAATCGATGCAAAGTCAGTCGGCTGCCGGGGAGCGGTGACATTGGACTAGACGTGTCTGTATCATCACAGGAGAGGGGTCGAGTCGAAAGCGGAACGGGACGGCTCGGCGGATTTCACTGAGAGTATACAAATATAGGAAGCGACTAGTGCGTGCGTTGGTGTATCTAACCACATTTTATAATTATAGAGATAATACAAATACTATGTACTATTAATACGTCATATTATTATTATACTTGACTTAAACGATTCGATGCCACTGTATATGCATCGTGTCGCGTCTCTCCCCTACACCACCCATCCCCTCACCCCGTTAGGAGTAATACAAAACTCATATTATACTCACCAGAATAGGATCAGAGGCAAAACAATACATGGGTACCTATTATTATAATACTCCGTACATATTATTATACGGAAGATTCGCGAAGGTAATACAATTCTTCGAGTCCACTCGCTTCGACAACGACGACAATCACATTATTTGTAAGTTATAACAATGACACGTCACAATCGTAATATTATGATGTACCTACAATTGTACGAATGTACGACTATTTCCCACACGCAAGCCCATAAAGTCTATGGCAGGGATCACAGGAAAAATACCATAGACCATCATAGTTTTCAACATAGTACTCTAACCTTATATTCTTAATTTCATAATTATTACCTACCTACTGTTCGAATGAACAATATATGTATGACCCCATCACTGAATTCAAAGGTACTATACGTTTTTATGACTAAAAAATATTAATATCCACCACATTCCTTGTATAATATTAAATTGGTACTCTATTATTTTGTTCTTATTAAAATAAAGTAGTATGTAGTTACGATGAAAGTCAACTACCACAATCATCAGGACACATAATAGGTTGAGATTTTTGGATATCTATTCATAACTTCTATGCACACATTTGAAGGTCATAGGAATGTTTAATAGGATAGGTACCTACATTATATTAATAGATTAAATACCATCACTAGTGATAATAGGTACGGATTTCGAGTAGCCGATGATAGGACCGAACAATTATGAGCTCGGTACCTATCAGTATTATAGTATTACGTGGCAGGATGAACCAAATCACGTCACGTCCTACCTATGTGGCTATATGTTTGTTTGAAATCTGAATTAAGTACCCACTGGAAGATAAACGAATAAACATTATCTAGTTTATTTGAAATGTTTAAAAAGTAAAATTATGTTTTAAACTTGGCTTTAACTTTTCAACTATAGTATCATAATGATGCCCACCCGCTTGGGTTATGATCCTATTAACACAACATCCGTGTTCATAGGCCATATCGAGGATATCACTTTATATTATCATTTCCTAC
Source organism: Macrosiphum rosae (assembly GCA_016617965.1). Classification (NCBI taxonomy): domain Eukaryota; kingdom Metazoa; phylum Arthropoda; class Insecta; order Hemiptera; family Aphididae; genus Macrosiphum; species Macrosiphum rosae. The sequence continues at coordinate 3,730 of WHPZ01589681.1, forward strand.
TTTTATCACTGATACCATGCCAATTTATAATACGTAACCTACAATATCATAATAATATGTAGCATGCGCACGCGCAGTAAATTATACAATCGTATGGATCGTTTTGTGACGAGCCGACGCGGCGCCGTTTTCACCGGATGATTTATCATTTAGATTTTTAGCGCACAATAGTCCACAAGAAAAAAAACTTAAGTCATCTACAATCATTATTATTGTTATTTTATTATTATTACTATTTTAATTATCCCACACCCGGACGTTGAACGCGTAGTACTACGATACTCCATCTAGATATTGTGACCGTTGAAGAAATGAAACCTTATTAATGAATGATGCGTTTTAAAATCGATTGATCATAATGAAATCCGGTTTTGACAGAATGTCACAGCAGTGTTGGAGTACAATGAACCACCAAGGTCCTCCCATTCATGTTATTGTAATATTATCTCCTATTTAAATAATATATACATAGTGCACATATAATAGGTGTATGTATTTTTACTGTTATCATAATGGTAATAATATGATTGCTATCATTGCTTGGTCTTGATCGACGACCGTTTTGTTTGATTTCTCGTAACGAAAACGTGCACACCTAGGTTATTATATACCTCACCCATACTATATATAGACAGAGGAGTATACAAGGGGGGGGTGAAGGTCTGATCCCCACACGGCCTATTTTTTTTTTTTATAGAGCTATCGAACGTGCTTGTTAGTAACCTTAGCAAGTGTCTTAAATATATAGTATATCTAATTATATCTTTAACCATATGCTAATAAGTAAATAGTTAATACTATCTAAAGCCGTATGTTGTAGACCTTAGATCCTCTAAAATGGATGTAGTTATTATGAACTGGCTAAAGAGAATAGGAAATTGAGTTTTATCATAATTTAATTGCATAGAATAGTGTATCATAATGTATACCTATATATTTTGAACAATAAATATATTTTATAAGTGTATTATTATTTATCATCATTATTTAGCCTATAGGTACCCTAGAGTTGTTGATAATTTTTATATTTAAACTCAACAATATAATATAAGTAATTTATGTAATTTCAAGACGTAGGCATAAATATTAGTCACTAGGTATTTAATTTATTTAATTTTTAGTTGGGGGAAGAATACCGGCATCCTATAGCCTCTTTCGTATATATATTTAATAGGAAAAGTTTTTTCACAGATCTGAACTATTTCAAATTACAAATTAAATGATAGAAGTTTTCAGGTCAAAACATTATAACTGCGTAATAATTGGTTTTTTCCAATTTAAAAGATTATAATATTCTCTTATTTTACGTGTATCAAATTTGGGTAGGTACTTGATAATTTTATTTGAATTGAATTGTATTTCAAATGTGTTGGATGTTATTCTCCACAGGCTGACGTATCATAATTATTTATTGAACGATAAATCGTTTTATTTTATATTCACTTTACGTCTTAGTGCCTTACTTAGTGATGACGTGTGTTCCGAGTTGATTTGCAATGTATAATAATATTATAATATAGATATATATATTGATATTTGCACGTTCAATCATATATAGTATATACCTAATGGCTAATAACTATATCATCCGTATTATATACGGATGAATCAAACCGTGCTATAGACGAATTGCCACGTGACGATTATTTTAATATATTATGATATATTTTCCAGCTCAGTATTATTACATATAATAATACGGATGTGAGTATATTGTGTACCCATTCCGTCTACGTTATGATTTGATTTTGTATAAATTCCGTCCTCTCAAGTAGAGCAACAATAATATTAGGTATAAATAGGGTTCTTCATTTGAAATTACTCAAAATTGATAATTTCACACTTATTGAAATTTTTCAATACAATTATGAAAAATATATTTTTGGATAATTAGAAAAGATTATTGATTTCACACAGAAAATATCAATAATGAATGATTTATCACCTAAGGTTTATGAATTACAATGATACCTAGGTAATGTTTATAAATTAAGTACCTATACAATTCATGGTATTCTACTATCGGTAAATTTATCACTTATCAATTGGATCCTTACTGGACAGACTGCTTTACTTCCACGTCTGACGTCGATCTTGAATCGAAATCCATATCGCCAGAGACACACATAACTGCGGCCCCATTACGTGTTCCTCCGGTTATCATGAAATCGGCGGGCTATCATAAAATGTCACCAAAACTGTTCACGGATGGGAAAGTAAATTCCAACACCATTACAATATCCTCCAACAAGGTTCCACAAATCCCGTCAAAGCCATCAGAAAATTCACAAACACAAAAAACTACGATGCCCGGATGAGGACCAAATTAACAACACGGCACTGAGATTTCTCCCAGCAAACAAGATTTTAACACTGATGAAAAAAATGAACTGTTGTCTAAGAAAAAGCTACATCCTAAAAATGGAAAAATGGTATCATCACATTGATCATAAAACCCGACACGAAACCACAAAAAGACAGAAAACTACAGGTCGATTGCTCTCTTACCATCACTGCCTATCTAAGGTATACGAAAAAGTAATCTTAGGAAAACTTCAGAGAGAACGTGCCGGGAAACCAGAAACAAACAGTTTGTTTTCCGCCAGGACACTCAACTACAAATCAACTAATTAAACTTTCTGACCACCTCAGCACAAACATAAACAACAAAGTACAAACAGCAGCATTTTTTTTTCTAAACGTAGAAAAGGCTTTCGATTGTATTTGGCACGCAAGGTTGTTATTCTAAATGTCCCAAATGCAAATACAGATGGGACTAATAAAGATAATCGAATGTTTCCAACACAAAAAACCCCACCCCGGCCATTTGTATATGTACCACCGCCCAGGGTTCAACTCACCGGTGAGTAGTCAGTGGTAGACTCCGTCCCTGCTCATTGTTATCCTCACGGACATAACATTTTCGACATTATAAATAGGACAAACTATAGTATCGGTCACGTACGAGCATCACTGCATTGGCACGCTTGCTGAACTATATATGGATTTGTTACAAACGTATTTGAAACTCATAATTATTGCCGTTCATTTTTAACCGGATATTTTAGGGTCTAATTTCGAAATCTATTTTTGAAATGATAATGGTAAAATGTATCTACAAAGTTACAGCCACGACGCCGTGGCGTATTTCGTAAAAACTAAATCAAACAACTCGGTTTCGACGAACGATTCGGCACATACGTAATCGCTTACAATTTAGTTTATTAACTATTGATATACCATATACCAGGTATCGTGTCACGCCAATAATATAATATAATTATAACACAGGTGGTGGGTACGAATATTACAGAGGTACAGCGGTACAAAGTCTATGCAAATCAATGGTTATTAATTATTATAATATATTGTCGGTATTGCGAACTCGATGGCGGAAAATCGATTGTTTTAAAATATGTTATCTCTCATTTACCGTTCTCCAGCAGATATTAGTATTGTTTTTGTAATAATTTTCATGTAAGTACCTATACCCGATGGGTACGAGTCATTTTTAAATTACATAATATTATGTTGTACGTGCGTGATGACCCGCCCTGCGACTCGATTGTGTTTTTGTGTAAACACATTATAATATTTTCGTAGTGCTCGCAAATTTGTTACATATTATTTTAAACGTACAATAATAATAATAATAATAATATCATAGCAGTATGGTAAATAATAATTATACATAGTGCGCCGTCCTTGAATTTTACCGACTCGGCCCACACACAAAACACAACAATAACAATATTCATCGATCCTTCGATCAAAATAATATCGTATAATATGATATATTATAATGTTATGTTCCTGAAGACAATAAAATTGTGCTCGTCATGACGTTTATTATTGAGCATACATAGTATATATTATATTATAAAATAATATTTTAATTTTAACTGCAGTCTTTACACGGAGTTTTGCGGAATACGTGGGCAGGCTTGATCGTAGATTGTGGAGGTGAAGGGGAAGTGCGAAGACTACTCTTAAGCAAATTGGCTAAAAATTATCGTTACCCTACTGTCTACTCAAACACTCCATTCGAAGAGGCAAATCTCGTTCTTCTCCAAAAGTCTGTTTCTGCCTATAAATTGTATTTGTATACTAACCAAATTAAATTACTTAATAGGTACAGTCAACACCGTTTGTACACTGTAATTATGTAATATATACAATTTTGGTTTTTTTTTCAACCCAAAACGTATTTTAAAAGACTTTTGAGATGACAATAAAAAATGTAAACTTTGATTTTTATTCTGTGCCAGTTTTAAAACTAGTTAAATGGTAGGTATACAAGGTTACGACCTGAAACTATAGTATAATAAAGTTGAAAAAGTTAAAAATGAAAAACTTAGGTCCTAGAATAATGAAAAATATATAATTGAAAAACCCTCAAAATGAGTTTGATAAAAGTATGTTCAGTAATGTAAAAACAAATATTAAAAATTATTAAAATGTTTGAATTGTAGCTACTTATTATGGAATAATTAAAAAAAAAAAAATTTTAATTTTTGTAAAGAATAGATAGTTTAAATATGACTTTTTAATTGATTTTCATTAAATAATATAATTCGAGTTATATAATGTTGTAAATTTTAAATACAATTTTTAAATATTGTAAGCGGATATATATTTAGAGAAAAATATATTCTCCGGTACCTACGTTATGGATCTCAAATATTACAATTTATTTTTCATTACGACCATGGCTAACTCAATTTTAAACCCACAAAACATGAAGGTGTAATAATATTGTTGTCACTATTTTTCGGTCACTACAATAGTGGCTGACGAATACGAAAAACGATTCTCGAATTGAGTAGGTTTACTAGAGTGATCATTTTCCTTCATTGTCGACCATAATATTTTTCACAGATTGTGTGTAGGTAGTTTGTTTGTTTGTTTCCCTTTGCGTATAGCTATAAACTGGAAATGTCGAAAAACCAACGTATTATTCCAATATACCGACTGTATTTGTAAAAGGTTCGACGTCCAATCAATAGATATTGTACACCACATATTGGATTTTATATATAAACAGAAGCACGTTCAGACCTTTTTCTCTGTCATATAGACGTGTAATCAAAATAAACATTGTTCGACTCCAATGTAATAATAAAAATTCTATGAGCCATCACTTATTCGAATCTATAAGTAAAGGTTTTCGGTTGAACTGTAATGTACACTACACATATTAATAACTAACTTTTCCTGGTCATAAAAAGGTGTGGGAAACGATGCATAATACCACAGCACTCCACAACCGTTAGGTAAAAAGAAATAGATTAATATTCTAAAAGAATCGGTTGTGACCAATAGTGTAGAACAAGACGTAGTCTTCACCGCCGGTAGGTCGCCACCCAATTTCGGTGTATATTTGATAATTAAAAATCGGGAAAGTCAATCTGCTGTTCATAAGGTGCTTAGTGTACCTCATAATTGAGTAAGTCACTGTAATTGACGTGATTGATTTGAGTTTAATTATTTTAAGTCGATGATAAATCTTTAAATACGGTAAAAATGAGACTGTTCTGAGCCGAAACGGTCGCTGTCATCAGCTTATATTTCAAAAACTGTTAAGTTTTATAATGTAATATTTAATATGTTTATATTGCAATTAATAATATAGGTACTTTTCTTTCATAGAAATACGGTAGGTTGAACTAATATTGTAGATAAAAACTAATCACGTTTAATATACAACTGTTATTAGCTCATTGCTCATAAATCGGTACCGAGTAGAACAGTGAAAATAAGTTCGTGGTATAAATAACTTATAATTAATATATTTATATTGAATACTTCATACAATAATAATGTAGACATTTTTCAAATAGAATAATATTTTTTGAAATAAAACAAACGAAGAGTAGAAAACATTAAAATGTTGATTTTTTGTTTAGTAATTATTCTGTTTTGTCAAAATTATAAAATTGAAATGTCCATAAAAAAGTGCATTTATACCTTTAAATATTTAGGCTTAAGTAATAACAACTTATGAGAAACCTTGTACTAAATTGTCTAGCTATTTTAATAACAATAAAAATATTGACAAACTTAAATCAAAAAACTTAAACAAATTTAAAATGTCTATAAAAAGTACACGATAAACCTAAATACTTTGAAAATGATATCGTTGGTAGAAATTCCTAATACAGTTAATATTTTGTGAAAAAATTGAGTACCCATCTACAGTTTATAATTTTTAAATTATAGCAAAAAAAAAAAAATTGATTTCATTGATAAATTCTGTCAATTCTGAATTGTTTGCTTTGTAAAAAACAAATTTTTTTTTAATATTACGACGTACAAACATCGTCATGTCACGCCAGCCGTTTGACTATAATTTCGCTATATTGTCCACATTCAGAACTACCCTCAATTAATATTATAATTGTTTCCAGTAGTCGATAAACAACATTACCGATATTATAATATTGTATAAAGGTCATAAGACGTAAACCAATAATCATATTATTATAATAAATTGTGTTGTTACGACTACATAATTATTTTGTCATTAACTCATCCATTGACTATCACAATTCGAACTCATATATTATATTTTATCATATTAATAATATTTAGGTACTTAAAAAATATATCTAAACTACATTTAATGGCTTTAATCAGTTCAACATAATGTAGATTTTAAAAATCGTCTCGTGTCATTATAAATCTTATTATATCCATTATTATTATTATTATTTCATTAGCTTGGTAAATACTAAATAATTATAGTGTCCATTAATCGAGACGAGATAAGTTTACCATTTGAACTTCACGTCAATCAAATGTACAATATTCAAGTTCAATTTTAAATCCAATAAAAATGTTCTATTATTATAATATAAGTATACATCTACTGAGGACAACATTTTCTGTTGTATATAATACTACAAGCATTATGTGTATATACCTACACCTATACATAATTGGTATAAACCGCATTTTCAATACCTATTATTTTCATATTTTTATCACAATTATTTTTTTTGACCATTGGTGACGCTTGTGATGTAATTTGATACTTACTTATTTCATATGATATAAATTACATAGTGGATTTTCCACATTTAATTGAGTCACGCACTCATGCTATATTATAGTCATTGTCGTAGAATGACAAAAATATCCAAATACAATTTCTTTAAATGTTGTATTCGTATAACACACAATATGTACCTAAACTAATTCATATGTTATAATACTAATATTATACTTCAATGATTGAGTAAAAAAAAAAAGTTATGATTTGTGATATAATAATTTGGTAATTAATAAATTGTAATTTAAAAAAAAATGTTTATTTGAACTTAAAATAATACTCATTCACAAAAATAGTCTAGGGACTGCAACAGCTTACAAGGGGGTTGTTGGAGGTGAGGGTTTTTTCTTGTTTGGTCTAGTTAACGACATCCAAGCTTCAGATTGACTTCCCTCACCCTTCACCGCAAATAAAAATAATAAAATCAAGCCATCGTACGCAATGTCGTTTTGTATACTGTTTTGGGATGTGTCATCGGTGATGATCATCTATGGCGATAATAATGAGTATATTACAATAATATTCCTATTACTATATGTTACTATATAATTTAATGATGATAGTTTTAGACGTTATATCGATATAATATAGTCAATCGGAATTAATTTAAAATTGAACCGCATGAGCAAAGTTCAGACGAATTACATTATTTTTGGTATAATTTATGAGGTAAGTACTAATATTTATTTATATTAAAGTTCTTGTTCGCACAGTTTCAGTATGGGTGGGACGAATTTTTTTTCGGTTGCATAAAAATTATTGTTATACGGTGACACGCTTAGTCTTACGTACAACAATATATTTTTTCAATATCATCATACCTGTATAGTGTTATACATCATTACGGCTTGCATTGAATCACTAGGTAATCTCTTTAAAAAGGGTTTTGTTTGTACTGTATAATAAACACGAATACATTATCATAATAATATTAATATATGTGCGAAATTAATGTGTAATGTTTTACACATTTTAGACAAATCTAATTGATAAATGAAAATAACAACAACGAATTCCACAAGTGTATACATATTACTACCTACGAATTGTATTTAGTTTAAAATCTGATTATAATATTATATTTTAATTTAATAATTTTTATATTTTAATATACATAATAAATTGAATTAGTTTTTTCCATATAAGTTAATAATAATGGGATTTGATTTTGACTACCTACAAGTGGGAAATTATAAAACATTAAGTAGGTACACAATTAGTATTTAACAAAATACTTGGAAGCGTATTAAAACGTTTTAATCGCCATCACATTATTTGACTTAGGTATTTCACTCAACTAAATTTTATAATATTATTCAAACATATACTTTCGGAATAAAACAGATGACCAGTCTTGTATTTGATTAAATGTATTCAAATATTTTTTACTTTAACTATTAATTGGTAGGTATTTTAAATACTGTCTATACATTGAAAATGAAATACTTTTTTATAAATATACTTTTCTATATTCAAAATAATTATTAATCACATTTCAGAATATTTTTTTTAAAAACGTTATATTATTTTATTTACAATTGAAATATAATTTTTAAACAATATGAAATAATGAAATAAGTATAATTAAAATAGTAACTATGTATTTAAAAATAAAAAAAAGGTGGGCAAGTGGGTGTCGCTCTGCTGTACAGTAGGTTACACGTGGGTCACTGTATAATGGATGGTATAACATTTGAATTCAATGATATTATATCATTGTATAAGAAAAACGATTCTGAGGGGAGACGGTATTTCCTTCTAGGTACAAGACATACTATATACTTATCTATGGTATTAAAAAAATTGACCTATAATGAATTCCAAATTAATCATATCACAATATCCATTAGGTACTTATAATGCGTTATACACCATCAACAAACCCTGATACTATCATAGATATATAATAGTACACTTTAGAAGTTTCAAGTACACACGAATAATATTATACAATCACAACAAAATAACTAAAATAGTTGTTCTAGGTTTTTTATTATGTAATTTCTTCCAAATTTAAATTTAAAATGTCTGTAAAAATAACTGTGTTCATATATTTTTTAGATTTTTTGGTTACAGAATGTACTATTTATGAGAACCTTTGTTTTAAATTTGTAATCCTTAGCTATAAAAACTGAACATTTTATAATTTATTAATTACAATGATTGATAATTTTCGATTAATTTTGA
>WHPZ01589683.1:6444-21023 GCA_016617965.1 Macrosiphum rosae
TAAACAGTTCAAAATAAATCAAAACATTTTGAAAATGTTATCGTGTATAGAAAATGCTAATACAAACATTCAGTCAAAATTTCATGTACCTACGGTCATTTGTTTAGGAGTTGCACCAAAAACCAAAATCGATTTTTTTCGAAAACAGATTTTAGTGTAAAAATTCCCGTTTTTCCTTAATTTTTATTTTGTTTTTCACGCCGCTTTTGAAAACTACTGGGAAATTTTCACTTTTGACCCTCCAAAGTACCAACAAGATTCACTTTCCTATCAGAAAAGCTACTGTTGAAGAAAATCCAAGCATTTTTACTGTCCTAAAACGTGATGACAGACACAAAAAAAAGTAAAAAAATAAAAATCATCGTTTCACTCAGAATCTAAAACCAATAGGTATAAATTATTAATATAGAGGAAAATATAATAAATGACACTGCGACTACCGAGTGTTCCTATGTATAGTGTGTATAAATTCCTAAAACCTAATAATTGATGAATAATAATCGCGAGGTTAACGCACTCTTTCATGTTTTTTTTATAACTTATATTCCTAGTTATAAATTATAATATATACCTACCTAGGCTAAATATTTGTTCGACCAAAGTATTGGGCAGTTATATATGTATACTGCAGTATACATATTATTACCTAATAAATCGCTTCAAACGGAAGTTGGCAAATATTTATACGTATTTATATGTGTCTGTAGTACCTAGGTAAGTACACAATACACATTATATAAACCATATTTATACCTTTCTTTGGTAGTTGATAATTTATGATGCGTACGATATAAACTTATAACCATTGTTCGAATGGTGTGCGGATAAAATATTTTGACAGTGGCCCGTGCCCGCGTACCGCTTCAGACCATCATCATCCGGTTTTTTGGCTTCTGCCACCCGTATATAATATTATGTTATTTTATGGTACGTGATGTTTTTAGTAATAATACCATTAATTTTTGAACCTATATCGAACGTGCTCAGATACATCCTATATCCTTTTCTTGTATAACCGTTGATAGTTGTATTATAATATGTTACCACAATTTATAGTCTGTTAATTAATTCGAATATTTCCGTTTTAAGAATATCAGCTGAACAATATTGGATTTAGGTATTACTGTATTAGGTAACGACGTAACGTACCTATACAATATTAAGGGATTTTGGGACGCAATTCGTGTGTACTACAAACCACTACACGAATTGATTCCCAGCGTAAAAACATTATATTCTTCCCTATTTTATTCAGACTGAGGACTGTCAATAGCAAATTATTACTATCGGTAGGTTAAAAATAATGATTTTTGTCGTTGTCATCCAATAAGTTAAATAAATTAAATAAGTAAGTTTAAATTATAAAAAAAAATGTAAATAGAAAAGTTTAAATTTAAAAGACTGGTAAAAACTTGTACAATACCTGTTTAATACAATCAAGACGAGTTAGTTGGCCATTTTCATATTTTGTCTCGTTTCGATTAATAACTAACTATGAAACTATTGAAAAGTTTGAAACTACAAAACAATAAATTATTATTATTAATTGTTACACAGAAACGAAATTACGAAAACCAAAATTATATTTCTATTATAGAATTTTAACTTTGAAGACAAATTCATAAGCCATACTAATAATATAATTTAAGTAAAATTTCAAAAGTATGCAATATTTTAAATTTGCATGATCGCTGAATCCAACAGCGGGGCCTCTGCATAGGACCGTAAGTTTGAGCACATTGTTTTTAAGAAGAGAGAACCTACAATAGGGCAATTAATCCAAAAGACTACTCCTACTTGTTACTTAACACTAACATTTAAATAAATAAATAAAATAATCTTTATTAGTGAGCTGAAAAGATAATTCATGTGTGGAACTGTGGATTCACAAATAAAGGTTAACCTTTATCTACTAATAGATGTTGAAAAAATAAGCTATAAACATTGTTACACTCTCCAAGTATCAAGTAATCTTTTAATATGACTTTTATTGTAACAGTCCAGTACCTAGTTTTTGAGTACCTACATTAACTTCGGGTAAACCAACATTCATTATTAGTCGTATAACCTGACTTCGGCCGTGAAAAAATGAAAAAATATAAAATATAATTGTATATGATATTATATATTGTATATATCATAATAAACGTGAATCAGTGTTGGACTGGCTCGAAAAGGCCCGGTACGCGATTTGGAACAAAGGGCCCCCAACAGGCAAATAATGTTAAATATTTTGATTAGCCCAGAAAAAAACTACCTACTGCCTAACTAACCAATATGGCAATTATTTATGTATAAAAAAAATTAAATTTCCATCGTAAATGCGTATTTTGGAAAATTAATACATGCATGTACAAACTACGAAGTAAATATCAAGTCCCTAGCCATCATAGTTAGTAGTTACCTATAGGTTGCTTAAGTTAATTTGACAGTATGCAGGACATGTTCGATTATGTATAGATGACTACCTTTTTATAAAAGTGTTTGACATTGTTTTTTGTATAAACCATTGTGCATATGTCTTATTAGTTACCTATCAAAAATTATAATCAGCCAAAGTATAATCACAAAATAGTAAATACCATTGGAAATATGCTATAAAAAGATTTTAAGAATGATCCATTTCCAGAGTCTCCCAACACCACCGAGAACTGACTACTGCAGAACCAGTGGAGTATTTACTGGGGGAGGGGGATCAAGATAATCTATATTGTAGAGGGCTATATTCTGTATATAATATATTCATAAGTTTTCAGTGTCCTAATACTTGGCCTCTAACTTTAAAGGCGGGGCTACCAACTGGATAAAATCATTATATCCCCCCCCCCCTAGACACAAACCTAAATAGGCCACTGTGCAGAATCATTATTACAGCATGCTTTATTACCTACAGGAATATGGATTATAAACTGTATACTTATAGTTAACCTAATAACTAATAATAAGTTATAAATAATAACAAATGTATTATTATAGGTACTCCTATATGACCTACATGGTAAAATATCTTATACAAATTGATTTCCTGGTAAATCCCTTTTATGATCAACGCCGTAATTAGCTTTATCTAAATGTACAAATAAAAGTTTTAAATTTAAAATTATTACCTATTACTCATTATGAATACTAATTAGTAGTTAGTGCCCATAAGGCCATAACTACGTATACTATAATTACTAATAAGTAAATCATAACTTTTAACTTTTGTTAAATACTTGTATACAAATTACAATAAGGATCTTGTTATAGTTATATATAAATTTTTTCTTATTCTCTCTCAGCTAGTACTTTCTAGTTTCTACTACCTACCTACTTCAATCGAATTTCAGATTCAGAATTTGACGGTAGTAATATTGAATAGGTGCATAATATGTATTGATATTAGAAATGTATAAATTAAACATGCACTTTATAGTTTATACAGGTTATAGATATTATTATTTATTATCTATTTCATATATGCACCTACATGAATACACACAGCATACGTCATACACTCATACTTGTACTGTTGGTACATAATAATATTATGTATTAGGTATTGTCATATAGGTAGAGATGATAAAATAATTAATACTTTATAGGTAGTGTATTTAAAATTCATTATACTGTGACTGAATATTAAGACATTTATTTGATACAAATATACAATAATGTAGGTGTAACTAAACTTATTTTATACGATTTCATGTTTCTATTTATTTTATTCTACATATTATGATTACTGGTGGCTGCATGACTGCATAGTGCATAACTATATTATTATATTTGAAGTAAATTATAATAACAATATCGTTTTAGTAAAAATAATTTTAAAAAATAGTCTAAAAAACATTTACAATATTAATACTAAATGTTTTATTATATAGGTAGTTATATGATAAATATTCTATAGTTATAGTCATAATAAAAATAAAATAAAAACTTAAAATATTATACGATGGTTGGTTGATGAAGAAAGAAAATGTTTTTTTAAGACCATAAACGACACTGTACGCATACGAAACGATTGGTAACGGAAACGGGTGCCATTATAGAATGTTGGGCGACAGAGTTGAATTTTAAAATTAACGCTTTATATAAACGCTCCTCTACAACAGTGTATAAAATTACCTATACTAATGTTTAGATTTCTGTGACAGCGTTCAGTTGTGTTTGGTGAATGGTGTGTGTATGTGGTGTTACCAAATCATTGTGTTCGCCGCAAATATAATAATATAATATACGATATACCTACGTTCAGTTTTATAATATTTTTATTAATTTGTATTGTTCATTTTCATAATATTAAAAAAACTAACCTTTTGCAGAGGTGCCGGAAAAAATGTTTGAAAGACAATTTTCGCGGGTCGGGAGAGGCAAGATGAGGCAAAGCTGTATATAGAATTGCAGTGCAATGCAAACTTAATATACATAACAGCTCTGAATCATCGGGCCACTTCTACCCGTGACATTTTACATCAAAATGGTTTACACCTAGGATAAATATTTTAAAAATTTAATATATATAACTAGAAATATTACATCATTTGTACTATGTAGTGAGTTGGACAGTTGGTATTATGAAATTTACATACATTTTTTATATATTAGTTCTATAATATCAAAGAAGATAATATACGAATATTTTGTGCCTATAATAGCTATATATGTATAATTTATACCTTTATAGATTATAATTTATCTAAAGTCTAAATACTATATAATTCAATACGTATCATAATATTTTTTTAAATTATTTTTCAATTTGTTTTAAAGTAGGTATACAAATTAAAATCTTATATTATGTTCAATTAGGTATATTATAGTATTTAATATTGTATAATGAAAATTTGTAAACTGTTTTTTTTTGTATTTATATTTTATATATAATAAATAATAATTAATAATATACATATACATTAAGATGAATTTAGTTATATATCAATAATTAGTTTATTAGTAATACTTGATGATGTATTTTTTTTTTAATAAGAAATTGTACTGTTTTGTTCCCAATAATATTGGAGGAAAGTGGAAAATCAAAAATATTTGGAGATAATACCAATTATTAAAAAAAAAAAAATAAAAACTCGGACGGAGACAGACTTTGCGACTATGGGTTCAGGGTTTGTATATATGTAGATATATAATAATTTAGTCATTGGGCATATATACTCAATACTCATTTAGGTTAATAATAGGTAAATAATATATATAATATTTATTTTACGTTTAACAAAAATATTAATTTACAAAACTACCTATATTTTTTTTATCTAAGTTCTTTTAATCAACAAAACAAATTGATTTACTCATTATGTAAATGGATTTAAATGTTTAAGAAACAATTGTACAACTTACAAGGTTAGGGGGAGGGTGATATTATATGACACGAAAAGCCAGGACGGCAGAATACCGATACATAGGAATATGTGGTGCTCAATGCTCGCATGTAGTTATATACAGTATTCTGCTACATGAGATTCAAGAAATAATTTGGGATCTCACTGATTTGTAATATTATTTAAAGATATAGGTATAGTTACAGAAAAATGTATTTGATTTTAATTTATACATAGATATCTATTAAAAACGTATAATATATTTATATTCACCATAGAACACAATAAATACTTTAAAATATGTTAGTACAGTAGTTTTAGTAGATATATACTATTGTCTATTATGTACATAGTTTCAAATGTATCATGTATCGATGTATGTAAATACATACTTTACATTCTTTCCATGTTCTAAGAGGTGAGGGTTCATTGTTCAACCCCCCCAACAACCTGGGTTAACGGCCCTGGGTACAAGGTATTTAATATTTTTATATTATACGAATTAACGTACCTGTATGGCTGTGTATATAATATTAAGAGTTTGAATCTAAAATGAAATATAATGAGTAGCGTTCTAGAATCTAGATAAGATAGATTTATGATGGATTTATAGATCACCGTAAGTAATTTGCTTGTTTTTATAATAGATAAAATTATTAGGTAGGAATTATATTAAATGCATAGGTACACCTATATTTATTAATGCTAAAATTAAATTTAAAACTATCTTATATATAAAAAATTCTCGTGTCAAGACTCAAGAGTGTTTGTTCTGGATAAACTCCGAAACTACTGCACCGATCTTGAAGAAAATTTTACACTGTGTGTAATTTGGTCCAACTTCAAAGATAAGCTAATTTAAGAAGGGAGAGGACCAACCCCGGGAGGTGCTCAAACTGGAATTTTGAGATTTCAGATGGAAATTTTTGTTTATAAATGGTTGCCATGAATGACGTCGTATAAAATGATTCGTTCTAAAAAATTTAAATCCAGAATTATGGTGAATCGTCTTAATTCGTTGCCACGAGAACAAACAAACCATTTATTATATACATGATACATCGACGATTTGTTATTGTACATATACATATTCAATCAGTATTCTGTATTATTATGCATCTATATAAGTAATGGTAGGATTTTAACCTACATAATAATAATAAAAAAAAAAAAAACAGCACTGGGTCCGCGATCCACCGCACTAGAGGTAGATTGCCTACTTGATCGAATACTTCTGCGAATCAGAATTTTTATTCGGGGCAACGGAAAAGTTAAAATAAATTTTGAACACCATACACCGAATATTAAATAACAAATTGAACAAAGTTTGAGTCATATATAGAGTTGATGCATTTAACGGGCAACGAAGTGCACGGGATCAGCTAGTATATTATAAAATAAATATAAAAATAGGTATTTAAAAGCAAAAATTTTATTTTTTCCTGGCGTCATTTGGAGGGGGGTGGCAAGGTGGGCATTTGCCCCTGTCTGATTTTAAAAGCGGCCCGATGGGCCGGTGCCCGGTGCCCAGTAGTTGCTGTTTTACCAATATTATATTTTATAGAGCAAAAACATGCCTATTTTATAATATTTTCAGAAAATATTATACTATGTACTAAGAAATTATTTTCATAATGATAAATTTTTACTAATAATTGATAGTTGAAATATATTTATATTTAGACGTATGCTGGGACGTACACATTGTATGTAGGTATGTATTTATGTATGTTTGTTTGTGTGAGTGTATAACAATAATAATAATTTTATTAGTACCGTTATCCCGTATAGTTTTGTTTCTAAAATTTAAAATTAGTACAAATTCTAAAAACAACAACCGATTGGCACTCTTATTAATTATCATTGTCCATTGATCCCTGACTTCGGTTAACTTACGAGTTGCGACAGTCGTGTATGGTAAACTATTCAACTATTCTGCGTATTGTGTTAATTTAGTTGTGTTCAGTGTACCTTATCCTACCTAAATTAAAATTTATTTTTTCGTGACTTGTGTTTACATTCATCTTTCAATTTGAGCAAAATATGACTTAAAATAAAATAAATGTGTGGTGCGGCTAAAAATATAAAACTACCGCAAACCGCTCAAGAATCGAAAACAATTTCTGGTACCTATGTATGTTTAATAAAAATACGAAACTTGAACCAGTATGCAAGCAATAAAAAAAATAAATATTATAATTTAAAATAATATTAATTTGTAAATATATCGTATACCTATAGAGTAAAGGCGAAAAGTGATGAATCAGGTAAAATTAATTTATTTATAGATTATGTAGGTAGTTGATATATTTTCAAAAATAAAAAAAGCTGATATCCTTTAATAAACTACTAATATTTTTGTTTATCAATAAATATTGCCATAATAATTTGTAGACTTTTAATTGATATAGGTGTAAATTTGTTTTTATAAAAAATCTGCCACCTTCTATTTAAAAAGTATATTACCTAGTTAATAAAAAGGGTAGGTAGCATAAAAAAATGTGAATTAACATAGCGAGCGAAGAGAGCGGTTTTTTTTTTAAATATTCGGGCCGGTTAAAACCTTTGCCCCCCTTTATTGAAAACTGATATGACGCCACTGGCTGGGAACACTAAACGTTATAGGTACCTAGGTAGGTACCTAGTTGAATAATATAATATTTCGCAATTAGAATTAGGTATTTACTATTAAATATTTAAAATTTAAATGTTTGATATTTTCAAACACGAGTTCGTCGACAACATACGATTAGTTAATAATTATTATAATATATATATATTTCAATATTTGTATGCGTAAAGACATTTGTTTGCATGACAATAAGAAATACATAAAACTGTAAATAGTAAATACGTGCAATATTACAATAAAATGTAAAATAAAAAAATTTGGTTAAAATCTACAAGCAATGAAACAACATTTTTGATCTCCTGATTATAAGATTATATAACTAATATAATATTATAATTTATAATAGTGGCGTAGACATGACTTCTGGAAGGGGGGATCAAAAAAAAAACGACATAGGAGGGGAAAATTGGAAAATCCCCCATCCTCTCAAAACTTTTTACCAAGGTACCTAATAAAAAGCCAATGGGAGGGGATCTGACCCCCCCAACCATCTTGTCTAAGTCACTGAGTTATAAGTAACAAACATCGTTTGGTAATAATATTGTGGATGTATAAAAATCTTATTTATTAAAAAGAGTTCAAGGGGGGGGGGGTACTTACTCTTTTTAAATGAGTACCTGTTATATTTTTCGAGATAGCCGCCACTGAGGAGTACCTACATTTGCAAAGACGACCACGACGTGGTACACTATAGTCTATGGTACTGTACACCACGAAATATGAACTAAGGCAAACTTAATAGCAAGGCCGTATCATGAATTCTTTTTCAGTGGGGGTGGCCCAGTCCCCCTGGACCCCTCTGAGATACGGCCTTGTACAGTTGTACTTTAGTATATTATCTTAATTAATGCTGTACACACACATATTTTAAACCGTGAGGCATGACTGCACGAGTTTTATCTGTCTTGTATAGTTGCATAACATAATATAATATTATCTACCATCTATGGGTTAAGTTCTAAAACAGTAGACTATTTCAACTTTTGACTGAATATTATATGAAAGGAAAGCAGACCATTGCAAATTGCAATATAGCATTTTAAAATTGCCCCCCCCCCCCCAATTTGAGCCTACGATGGTAAGATGTGCGGGCGTGCACTTGTCGAATTTCTATGAGTTTATAACATAAGCAAATAGTATAGAAACTGTGACAAAAAATCATCGAATGAATAAAATCGTTCGAAAAACTTATAGCATAATTTGGCCACACTGTAGATTCATGAAAATTCTTCTGCGCTCGGTCGGTGGTGCATCTTCGTTTTATCATAACAAAACCCTCAAGCTGATAAGTACGTCCTACAACAATAATATTTATTAATTTTTAATTACCTATTTACCTATTATTATTTACTAATCGTGTCTCGTGAGTGTCGTCATTTGAATACATTTGTTGATTCCAATTTCCGATTTCCTCTGCTATTGTACCATCGTTAAGTAAATTATATGTGTGTTCTGTTTTAGATTGTAATACAATTTATTGAATTGTATGTGAATATAAGTTAATATAACTGAACACTACTTGATTGGTTTGCATCTAATAACACATTTGGTTAATTAAAATCAATCAAAAAAAAATGTTCTTATGCACATTTTAAATGTGCACAAGTAATCAATAAACTAGTAGGTAAGTAAAAAATTGTTAATTTTTTATTCTATAGAATATTCAGTTAAAATACCAAAACTATAGAACAGCAAACTGGATGGAATATATCCCTCAATACAGTGTGTAATGTACAACAATATCTATTAAGGGGATTTGATTCAGTGATTTTCTGTCTTTGTCTAACACATGCGTGACTTATGATTTTAGACGCGTTCTTTGCAAACGTACCGAATGATCTAATGGAGCAATAAGAATTCTAAAAACATATTATGAAATTTTTGTCGTCAAGACTATTTGAAATCAAATTTTCCGTATATTTGATATTAACCCCCAAATTCATAAAAACGTTATATTTAAAAAGAGTGTTTACCTAAACAATTGTCATATTTCAATAATTTATGGAGTAGTTAGAATTTAAAAACTGTGTTGTTACTTGTTAGCCTTAATATTTAGATACCTATTATCCAATTTTAATGTTAGAAAATTATCCGTGTGTTTGTATGATGCTTTTCTTTACGATATTTCAATTTGTGAATTAAATAAGAATATAAAATTAAAATATTGTAATAAACCAATGTACAAATACAGATAATGTTCTCTCTTTTAAATTTAATGATATGTCAATTCACTTAGGTATATATCAACATTGTTTGTGTTAAGGGGACGTTACAGTGACATTTGTTGTCTCCGTCTTACAAGTGTGTAACATAGCAAATTTTACGCTCAGCAAAACACGTTTATCTCCCGTTAGTTTAAAAATTAGAGCGTATTGACCTCTTATAAAATGTAAAGGTATGATTATTATCTGGACAATGACATATGCTTTTTATTATATTTTAATTTTAAAGCGAGTTATGAGTATTTTAAGATGTACAAACGGATTACAATTTTAAAATACACATAATTCACTTTAAAATTAAATTATAATAAAAAGCCTATGTAATTGTCTAGATAATAATCTTACCTTTAAATTTTATAAGAGGTCAATTCGCTCTAATTTTTAAACTAACGGGAGATAAACGTGTTTTGCTGAGCGTAAAATTTGCTATGTTACGCACTTGTAAGACGGAGAAAACAAATGTAACTGGAACTGCCCCTTAAACACAAATTTGCTATGTTGTAAATTCGTAAGACAGAAAATACATGCAGGTGATAGTAATAGTTAACAGGTAGTTACACAGATATTTTATACAAAAATATACTTCTACTTTTGTTAACTTTTAGATAATGTTTTAAAAATGTTTTAAAAATATTTATATTAGTCTATATTTTTAATTCATAGATGCCATATTATTATAAATAATATTATAATATTTGAAATTGAATGTTTGATATTATTTTTTTTTAGTTATTATCCATTTTGACAAAAATAATAAATTAAATTTTGTTTACAGGATTGGATCACTTAAATTACATATACTATCAAGAAAAAACCTGATCATTTTATTAAAATGTCTATTTATACAGGTAATACATATTCTGCAGTATAAGATAATTTTCTATTTTGCAATCAAGTATGGATTTTAAATTATAATATATGAAGTATTAAACAAAATATGTATATTAAATAATATAAACCTTTTTAAAATATTTTCGGAAACACATCTCTATAATGTATAATATTGTGGGTACTTTTTAATTTTACAGATATGTCTGCAGCATTATCTATTTTGACCGAAATAAAATCTTTGGTCAATGAATCAGGTGATGATAAATTAAAAGCAAATACCAATAATGATCTTCAACTCCTGATCTCAGTTTTTCAAAACCCAATTATAAAAACTATTGCATCTGTTCAGGTAAAATATTAATCTCTATGTCTGATTAATTAATTTAACATTATAATTTATTATTCTAGGATTCTGTATCTGAATTGAGTTGTCAACTTCAAGAACATCCGTCATTATTACCAGTTGATTTTGATATATCACCTGTTACTGGTCAATTAGTATTGAGTTTGCCATCCGAGTCTACTCTTTATAATAGTGTACCAGAAGATTTGGATCAAAGAGTTCCTAAACTTTCAAATAGTTCATCTACAGAAAGTTCTTCTCCTTCATCAAAGGTGTCCTTTTTTTTTATTAATTTGTTAATTTTGAATATTTTAATTAACTTATAATTTCATAAGTACTCATTTATTTAAAATTATATACAGGGTGTCCCGCGAGGATTTACCCATTGCGATATCTCCTAAGATAATAAATATATCATAAATCTGTATTTTTTTATTGGACTCACAGAGACAAGTACTACACATATTTTATTTTTTAATTAAATTAAATTTTTTGGTAAAAAAGTAAAAAAAAAAATATTTTTTTATTTTTAAAACAATTGAAGATAGTCATTCTATAGAGTATATTTTTGTGAAAATTTTGAGCTTTTAACATTTTATTTTCATTAATCTCATGATTTTTAATAATTTTTTTAGTTTTGTAGTAAAACGTCAATAAACTGGTTTTTGTCCGGGCGGCGAGTCCCCCTCTACGGCTAATGGGTATATCCTCACGGAACATCCTATATAACAATCTTAATGTTATGGTGAAACGCTATTGTGAACGTTTTAACCTTATTTTTTATACAATAGCAAACAATTGTTGGCTGAGAAAGAAGTTTAGTTTTTAGCCAAAAAATGATTGTGAATTTTTTTTAAGTGATGTTACCAAATTAGTTTTGATAGAATTCACTATAGTTATAGCTTGAGTTTCTTTTAAAACCAAAATTATTTTATGTGTTGAAGTAAGCTGCTTATAAATCTGACCGTTATAATATTGTATTTGGATGTCCTATGAAAGCTCTTTGTACCATTGATGGTTATCAAAAGAATTATTGGTAATAGTTAGAGATTTTGAATTTACCGGTATAATATTCATAAAATTAGGCATGTTTATTCAATATTTTTTTTACCTATAAACTAATATGCAATTGTAAAAGATTACTAATAATCAATTTTTTTTTAATAATTTCTGTGAATTAAGTTGTGTAATATATAAGTCTAGATGAGGATGAAATATTTTTAAAATCAAACCTTGGATTACCAATGGTTTGATATAATGATACAATAAAAATACAATCCGTCGACATTGCATGAAAAAATGTAGGTAAAAACAATCGTAGTCGTGCAATGGGAATATGTACGTTCACAAAACTATAAACTCCATTCAGTATATTCCTTAGAGCAGTGTTTCTCAACCTGGGGGTCGCCAACTTATTATTTAGGGTCGCAATCGAATTATTTAAATCATACAAGTATGTAAAAAATATATAAGTAGGGGTCGCTAAAAAATTGAAATTTAAAAAGGGGGGTCGCCACAGTAAAAAGGTTGAGAAACACTGCCTTAGAGTATACCATCTTCTCTATAGAGCAGCGTTTCTCAACATTATATGGTATACGGAAGGCTTATAGGTGGTAATTGATCATTATTCATATTAAATATTATTTGGTTTATTTAATATTAATAATAATAATATAAATAACAATTGTACATATTTCATTTTCTTTTTATGCATTCAATTCTTGTATTATCATTATTTAAAATTCTATACATGTAAACACCTTACATTTTTGATAAGCAAAAAAAAACGTTATTTAGTCAAGTGTTACCTACATGAAAATGTTCAAACTATGTAGGCGGTACTTGGATATAAAAAGGCTGAGAACCGCAGCTATAGAGTATACAATCGTTTTTATAAGTATTATATTATTTGGTTTAGAATAATAAATACATTTTTTTTTATATATATTATAAGTATTTTCATATTATCATAAAAATGTATTGATAGTTTTCATTTTATATTTTAGGAAAGTAAATCCTTAATAAAAGATATATCAACTACTTTACCACCAATAACAACACCATCTTATGCAGTTGAATTTCAAAAAGCAGTAGAAGAAGCATCTAGAGGACGTAAAATACATAACGTTCAAGTATGTTTAATATTAACAAATGTTCATTTGTAAGACCGAGACAACATATGCGGGTGGGGCGTCCTCTTAAATTATAATTTAAACAATTGTTTGTTAGTAGTTAGTACATATGTTAAGGGTTAAGTAAGAAATCCATCTTTTGAGATAAATTCATACATCATTTGATTTTCCTATTCAGTTTTTTAAATAAACACAATTTAATTATTTTACATTTTTGGTACAAAAATAAAAAATAGTGAAAATTTTACCAAATTTAATAAAATATGTTCTCCCCAGAGCCTGTTACAGAATATTTAAATACCCTGTATATTTTTTTTTGCGTGGAAAATGGTTCATAATCTTTTTTAATTTTAAATATTTAAATATTAAAGTTATATAATTTAATATATGAATTCATAAATAAGGTAATCAGTTTATTGTAAGATACTCATTATTTGTTTAACAATTTAAATTTTTGAAAAAATAATTTTTGTTAAAAAAAAAAAATATCTACTATTTTTATTATTATTATTTTTCAAAATTTTAGATTCTGAGTGGAACGATGAATGCATTGATTTTACAATGATGTGTGTTTTTTTTTATTTTTTTAAATTTTTTTATTTATTTATTTTTTTGTGTGTCATCACCTTTTAGGACAGTAAAAGTGCTTAGATTTTCTTCAACAGTAGTTTTTCTGATAGGAAAGTGAATATAGTTAGTACTTTGAAGGGGTCAAAAGTGAAAATTTCCCAGTAGTTTTCAAAAACACCGGGAAAAACAACATAAAAATTAAGGAAAAACGGGAATTTTTACAATAAAATCTGTTTTCAAAAAAGTCGATTTTCGTTTTTGGTGCAACTCTTAAACAAATGACTGTAGGTACATGAAATGTTGACAGAATGTTTATATTAGCATTTTCTATACACTATAACATTTTCAAAATGTTTTGATTTATTTTGAACTGTTTAAGCACATTTTCATTTTCATTTTCCATTTTTTTTTTCTAAAATTATCAATAAAATGTTATTTGTTGGTTAAAAAAGAATGAAAATTTAATAGAAGGCTCCTATAGTATATTGTTTCAAAGGCAGATGAAAAATATTAAAAATCCTTATT
>WHPZ01589683.1:21073-106734 GCA_016617965.1 Macrosiphum rosae
TTATAAGCATTTAAAGTTCAAAAATTGACAAAATATGGAAAAATCACGAAAATTAGCAAATTATTTTGAGTTAAGAATTCGTAAACATTTTTCTTTTTAAATCTAAAATTTTAAAACGTAATACAAGATTTCTTATGAGATTATATATCTTAATCGAAAAAAAAAATGTCTATAGGAAAGTCAAATTAAATTTTTATGAGCGTTTGAACTTCAAATTTTTACAACATTGGATATTCACTCGAATTCTCCTGTAGCGATTTCCTTATTTTGTTGTAATTCAGAAACGAAAAACTGTAGATACATGAAAATTTCACTGAATGTTTATATTAGCATTTCCTATACACCATACAATTTTGAAAATATTTAACTCTTTTTCAGGTGTTTACGGATATTTACAGTTTTTAATTTTTTAGTTTTTTTTTCTATAAATATCAATTAATATTTATCTGTTGGGCCAAAAAGTGTAAAAATGTAATACAAGGCTCCTGATATATTGTTACAATATCAGTTGAAAAATATTAAAAATACACTGGAACAATTTTTTTTTATAAGTATTTAAAGATCGAATTTTGACAAAATTTATCAAATTTAAAATTGAATAATTATTTTGTAGTTAAAAGCTTATAAAATGTTCAAATTTTATATCTTAGGATTGAAAATTCAAAACAAGATCCACGTATATGGTTTGGTAATTCTTTTACCAAAAAATCTAATAAATACAGAAAGTCAGTTTATTTTTATAGTGATTTTAAGTTTAAATTTGGACAAAATTACATAATAACAAACCTAGAATAACTATTTGAGTTATTTTGTTGTGATTTTATAATATTATTCGTGGGTACTTGAAACTTCTACAGTACACTATCATATATCTATGATAGTATCACGGTTTGTTATTGATGTAAAACGCGTTATAGGTACCTAATGGATATTGTTATATGATTAATTTGGAAATTATTATAGGTACCTATCTACTATAGGTAAATTTTTTTTTAATACCATAGATATGTATATAATATATCTTATACCAAGACTGATATACCGTCTCCTCTCAAAATCGTTTTTCTTATACAATGATATTATATCATTGAATTCAAATTTTATACCATCCATTATACAGTGACCCACTTGTAACCTACTATACAGCAGAGCACCTTTTTTTTACACACATTTATGTTTTCATATTCAGAAACTGAATATTTTCTTGAGGTTTTAAATATATACAACTTTAATAATAAGTTGAGTAGTCACAAGTATTTAAAGTATGGATGAATGGTCTAAAATTCTGTGTCACTCCACTCCCCTTTTCTATACTTTAAATACTTATAACTAATGAACTACTTTTTTAAAATTAAATTTTTATGTTACAAAATACTGTAAAAAGTATTCTGTTTTGGATATGATATCAGAAATATACATTATTATATAAATAACTAAAAGCTTAATAAATTATGAAGACAAAAAATATTGTTTTTCAATGACATTAAATATGTAAAAAAAATGTTTGTATAAATGTTAATAGCTTTTGTAATAAGTGTTGCATGTTAAATTGATCATCCCCTAAGATCTACAAATTGAACTTGTTTTGGTAGGTTAGTGGAGGACAGTAAATTTCTATTTTGTTACAATACTTTGGCTAAATTTCAGCCTCCCGTGAGAGTGATCAGATTAATTAAAAATATTGTATATACTGTTATTTTTGTAATCAATGAAGTATTTATATTTTAAATGTTAGTTAATTTAACTGAGTATATTTTAAAACTTTTAATATTATTTTTTTATTAAAATATTTCATTAGGAAATTTCTATTTTTATAAATAGTTTAATTTCATAATTAAAATTGTTGATATTTAATTTATTAGAAGACAGTTGAATATGGTTCATTATTTGATATTAATATTAGGTATGTATTGAAAATTATTACGAAATTGAAAATAAATAGTCCTTTTTATAATTTTAATTATTCAAATAGCAATACTTATAAAAAATGAAAATGAACCATTACATTCTTAATTATGCTAAGCATTTTTTAATTATTTGTATTTATTAGAATATCTAATGTTTAATTATTATTTATACTTTTAAACATTATAATTTAAAGTAATGGGTATTTTTTTAGCTCTACAAGCCAGAAGGTTGCAGTTTGGGTTTTAGTGTAGTTGGCTTAAGAAGTGAAGAAAAGGGAGAACTCGGAATATTTGTCCAAGAAATTCAACAAAATGGAATTGCGGCACGGTAAATTATGTATTATTATTAATTAAATTATATTTATTATAAGGAAATAACAACAATTTTTTTACAACTTTGTTATTTAAAACTTTAGGTTGTAGAGAAAATATATAGATACTGATTAAAACCCGAACTTATATAAATATTAAAAATATATTTTACTTAAAGATATAGTTTCTTTTAGGTGAATGTGAATGTACTTTTGAGTTATTGACTGGTTACTAAATGATTCAACAATGACTGTTATTCAGAAATAATTTAAAATGTGTTCTTCACATTGTATCATTCTATGTTTATAGTTAAAAAAAAATGTATAAATGCATAATTTTGCAAGTATTTTTACAAAACAGTAGTATTGTCATAAACTAACAACTTAATTTGTCTGATTAAAAAAAAATTCTTGGCCTCAGTTCATTGAATTGGTGTTAAGACTTTCTTGATAAGCTAGAATAAACATTAAATATATACATTTATAAGAACATTTTATATTGTTAACTTTCCTTGTACGAGTTTGCACAGTACAATGTGGATTTTCTAATAATTATTATTGTCTATCGATATCATATTTGGGTTTATATATTTTTTTTTTTTTAACATCTATTTGAATATATACAATCTGTAATAATATTTACAATGAGCATATGGGATGGAATACAACTAACTTTGACGGCGTGAGGGGAGTAGCTATCCAGCAGTAACACTCAACGAGATATGGATATATCTATTTTTTAAAAATTATTTATAATAATCTATTAATGACTCTAAATTCAAAATTAACTGAAGACCTATTTAAAATTTAAACATAAGTACATTTTTTTAGCCTTCATTAATTAGTCAAAATAACTTAGAAAAATAGTTCTACTAAATAATAAAAAAACTAGTAAACACTGAGCATACATATAATGTATGTATAGGGGAAATAACGGATTAAGTTGAATGTTAATTTGCACTTTACAGACTGTATTCTATTTTTCTTATAATTTTCTTATTTACTTTTATGCTAGAATTTAAGGATTAGATTTTAAAAATGTGTATTAAATATTTCTTGACCAGTAGGCAGTAATATTTTACTAGAATGTTATCTTACATTTTACTTGAATAAATTTAAAAAAAATTATAAAATACATTTAATTTAATTAAAATAATACGGCCTGATACGTATTGTTAGGAATTTTAAATTCCCTTCGGAAACATAAGAAAATATAAAAATGGGATTGACATTCAGGTAACTAGGACCCATGGGAAATGAGGAATTATAAGAAAAATAATATAATGGATATAAAATCTCTTCAAAATTAACTTGCTATGTATAGCTACATTAACAATAGTTTTGGCATCCATGTCAACCCTAACTAATATACCTATATTTTATAAATACGCAATAACAGAATTGATTATATTAATAAATAAGCTTAGAAAGTAAAAAGTAAACAGTTCATGGAAATGATGAAGACTTGAGAATTTTTTTTCAAATAAAAGTTTAAAAAAATATAGTTATGTGTCATTAATATGCATTATTTCATTTGAAATATACTTCATACGAGTTTATTTTAATAACTATACTATAATATTAGTTATTTAATTTTAATATTAATATTGTATTGCATTATTTACTATTTAGAACTAGGTAGTAATAGTAGCTAGAAGTAATTTATAAAATACTATTTATTCAGCATTCTAAATACAAATAAATAAAAATATCTAAGGTGACATTGGTTATAGGCTTATAGCTTGTTTTTCTTGTTATTATTGCTTAGGAAAAATGCCAAATGTATGTTTATGAGTTATATGACATATAAGCCAAGATTAAAATATTATAATCTAGTCAACATTCGACAATCTGCATAGTTTCGCGTATTGTATTTTATTTATAAACAAATATATAACCTATCTATTCTTGATTTCATAATATTTTTTTCCGTTTTTAAAAGACGTTTAAATAATAAAAAAAAAAAAACAATGCACAGGTAGGTGTTCGGATAATATAATAATATTGCACAATATAACAATTAATATTTAATCGATAATTGTTGGCAATTAATTACCTAATATTATTGACCAGTTTAAAATCGTAAAATATTAACCGTATATTATTATGCTGCTTAAAATTCGGGTTCCGTCCGGCGACGAAATGGGTATTTTAACCCTGAACCCGCGAAATAAAATAAGCTTCTGTTGACAATATGAAAAAAAAAAAAATTACAAAGTCGTAATTATTGTTATTCGCGTACTTACATAGGTTGTACCACATTTATTATATAATCGCATATATTTACTCAATTTTTATGTATATATTATGCACGGGGGTCGGGGTTGGTCGCTGGTAGCGCACGGAAAAGGAACCACCGGGCGCCGCCGTCGTCCGCGTATTTATAGATCTCCCGACCCGCCGCGGTACTCGCAATAATATACAAAAACACTTCACACGCATGACGCAGGCCCTCGGTAGTCGGTTGCGCTCGGTCCCTAGAGGGTGGACAGGCGGGGCAGGGATTGGTAAGTCGAGGTAACTGCTGCCAGTCATTACGCTTTCGCGTTCGGGTTCGATACGCTCGTCGCGCTTGCCGAATTTCTTTACAATCCGACGAACATTTACGTCATTTTCTACCCGAAAACAACAGTCGTGAGACACCACGGGATGATGTACACCGCGTTCAAACCGAGCACACATCATCGCCGTGTCTACGCGGTTACTCGTTAGGAATTCACGGTCGCGCCCGCCCGTCGCCTACAACTCGACATAAATCGCTCGAAAAAATGACGACTCCGAGTCCGACGTTTACCGCCGTCGCCAAACAGGAATGGTGCACAGTTGACGACGGACTCTTCTCGACGCATCGGCAGGCGGTAGGTCCCGGCGAACAAGCTTACATGCCGCCCGCGAAATCCAATGTTATAATATTATACGAATAGCCAATATGCAACAATTATTATAATAGGATAGGTATACCTAGGGGCTGGGACAGGTTATACCTACCTTGTCCCAGAACTTCCATTTATCATTATCAATCCGCTGTGTGCTTTAATAAAATCCACATTTATTATTATAATCGTTTTGAATCAACTAATTCAATTACGTTTTAGTGAAATGCTTGATAAATCAAAAAAAAATCAATTAAAAAATGTTTATTATTTCGCTGTGCCTGCCTGTGCAAATATCACGTCAACTTGTTATTTATATTATATTTATTTTAATCTTGTATTTACCCTAAAATTTCAATGTTTGGTGTTTGTAAATATCTTGTCAATTGTTAATTATTTTAATGTTTTTTTAATTATTTAAAATAATGTATTTAATATCATTAATTTTCGGGGTGCTACCATTGGGCGACTTCCCCCTCCCGCTAATCAACCCACATTTCATTTAAGGGCATAACAATTTTTCTATTGAAGGGTTTTTTAAAGAAATGGTAATATTTATACTCGTATTTATATGATAAATATACTTTATACTTGCAAGTGGTTTCAAGAATTAATAATTAATTTAATTCTATTTGTCTTACTTGTTCTGTATGTTGAACTAATCACATTTATCTTTTTAAGTTCATGCATTTCACCTCTGCTGGGGACATCTAACCCACCCATAAGGTGATTAATTCATTAACCAAAGAATGTATAATTTTTATAATTTAAATATTATTATTTATTTTAAGTATAGGTAATAATTGCCAATTATTTTTTGTCATACTATATTTTTATGATAAATAAAAGTTTTAATTCGAGCATCTATTTAAAATATTCCAAAATAACATGTATTTAACCTAGTTATTTTTATTAAACTATTTGAATTGTATTTTTTAAAAATGTAGAGAAGGAGGGCTTCATGAAGGTGACCAGATTATTGCTATCGATGGGCAACCATTGGACACAAATGTGTCTCACCAGCAAGCTATTGGAATACTGCAACAGGCTCGTGGGCTTGTTCAGTTGGTCGTAGCGCGCCCTCTTACACCACCTCCTTTACCAACATCACAACCTTCTAGTAACATGGTAAAAATAAATGATTGTTCCATAATTTATAGTCTGTATAGAAATCAATTGACTGAATATTAAATAATATTATCATTACAGTTGAACACAGAATGGGCTCAGGTTGAAGTAATTGAGCTGCTCAATGATGGATCTGGATTAGGATTTGGTATTATAGGTGGTCGTAGCACCGGCGTTGTTGTTAAGACAATACTTCCAGGAGGAGTGGCTGATAGAGTATAAAAATAATTATAATTTTTCAATTGAATTAAAATATTATAACTAATATTATTTTTAGGATGGGCGATTACAAAGTGGTGATCATATACTACAAATAGGCGAAGTAAATTTAAGAGGAATGGGAAGTGAACAGGTTGCATCTGTGCTTCGACAATCTGGGAGTCAAGTTAGATTGGTTGTAGCTCGTCCAATAGAATCTAGTGCAATTGATATAATTCAAGTAAAGTATTTTGAATAGTTAATTTTAAAATAAATAATTATTTAATTTTCCTCAGTTGGAAATTTGTGTAGAGAACATTTTTTATTCCAACATTATTATGTAGTTGATATATTAAAATATCAAGTTTAAACTTTTCATTAACAAACTACTGTATTCTAAAGTTATTTCATATTATGTTCATGTAATACATATAAAAAGTTTGCATATTGTTAGTTATGTAATTAAAATAATTAGTAAGTCGTTAAAGGCTCAGAATTTATTAAACAATTTCTTAAATTGTGACTGAAATACTTTTTTCTTATAACTAAAGAATAAATTAGGATAACATTTACAATAACAACAACAAAATTGTATTTACTTAAACATTTTAATTAATGGTGCTGACCAGTGGCACAACTAGGGCAGACATTTTTTTGGGGGGGGGGCCCACACCCCCATATATTATGTTCACTTAAAAAAATCAAGTATTTAATTATACCTTATTTTTTAATATGTATATTATAATTTTCAAACATTAACAATAATATTTTTTGCTTAATACCTTTATATTATATATTATACTATATCCTTAAATAAAATATTATCTACGTTTCCTAATAATATTTTAACGATATGTAAATAATAATAATAATTATTATTATTAGAAGTAGATTTTACAAGTTTTACTTAAAATAGGTAGATCCAATATTTAAAAGATTATAAAATAAAAATATTTCGAATGATCGATATATCAACTAATAAAATAAATTATTATTAAACAAATAGTTAATGCATTTAGGTAGGTACCTAATCAGTAATCTTTTAAAAGAACTATTAACATATGTTGTTTTACATCGTGATATAAAACAAAACAATATTATTGTTAATTTTTGAATATAATTTATTATATATTAATTTTTTTAATGAAAAGTATACCTATATTATATAAGTATAATAATATTATATTTGTAATTAAATATTAGTAAAGTAATAGTTATACTCTAATTATGTTTTAAAAATGCCATGTGGATATGTGGTTGTCAGTAATATTGTAGTCTGGGGTCGGGGATTTTTTTCAGGGGATTTTTATTCTGTTTTTACCTATCTCTATATTATAGTTCAGTGCTTAGGTATACAGCAAAATTGTGCGTAATAATCTTACCAAATGCAAACTAATTTATATCATACCGACATAAATTGTTTCCTAAAAACAAATACAAACAGACACCTTATGACATTTACCATATTTATCATAGGCAATATAAAAAAAAGTTTAAATAAAAATTGAAAAAATTAAATAATTACATTTTTTTCCAAAAAAAAGAAAAAAAAGAAATACAGTTTAATTTTTAAAGATTTGTTTATATTTTATGAAAGAATTGAATAATTTATTTTGAGGGGGCTATTACAAATTTGGGGGGGCTAAGCCCTCCCCCCTAGTACGCTTATGATGCTGACAAATTATATATACTATCCTGTTACAGCAATTAATAATAATAATGCCAATTACCTAGAAGTTATGATTTATTTATTGAATAATGGTATATAATAACATTATATTTTTATATTTTTATAGAATTTAAGCTGTAGAGCACCAATTGTACCAACAAAGATGTTAGGAGATGCAGATGAGCTTGATCGTCATTTAGTTCAACATGGGTATCCAGAAGTTGCAACATATACTCCTGATTATTTTTTCCAAAATATTACAAATGTAAATGTTTAAAAATAATTTTATCTTATTTAGTGTCATCATTATTAATTAATTTTATTTTAGGAAAACAATTTGATAATCAGTGAAAATATTATACCTGCCTCATTGCCTGTTCTTACAATGGACATGGTACCACCTGATAGTATTACTACTCTCCCAGAAACTGATTCATTTAGTGTGCAATTAAAAAAAGATACTCATGGTTTAGGAATAACTATAGCAGGGTATGTTTGTGAAAAAGGTATGTATTGGTTTGTTTTTTTTTTATAGTTTTAACTTTTAAGTATGTTAATTGTTTTTTTTTTTTTAATGTAGAAGAATTATCTGGTATATTTGTGAAAAGCATCAGTGAAGGTAGTGCAGCTGACCTATGCAAAAAAATTCAGGTGAATGACCGTATCGTTGAAGTTGATGGAACTTCATTGCAAGGATTTACTAATCATGAGGCAGTTGAAGTTTTGAGGTCTACGGGTCAAATGGTAACATTGCGTTTAGAACGTTACCTACGGGGCCCTAAATTTGAACAGCTACAAGTAGCCATAGCAGCATCAGAAATGAAGCCAAACACAAATAGTGCAACTGCGTCACCATCTATAATGTCTTTGCCTAGATTTCCGATAACTGTAAGTTTTAATTGTAAATAAAACTAATTATTATTGTACTAAACTTTAAAATTTATTTTATAATTGAAGGATGGAGAAAGTACTGCAGAAATTGAAGTAGAAGGTGAATCAGGAGCAACAGTAGAGGCTGATATGCTTGGTGAAGTAGAAGATGAAATGGTTGAAGAAACTGATTCTGTGGGAAATTCTTCAGTTGATGGAGAGCTTAAACCAGAAACATTGAAAAAGATCAGAAACAAATGGATCGATGTTGTTGGGAATGATGTAGAAATTGTTGTAAGTTAAATTAAGAAAATACAATTAAATTCATTTTTATTGTTAAATAGCTTCAAACATAGCTTCAAAATGTTTTTATTTATATTAGGTAGGTCAGTTGAAGAAATTTAGTGAAGGTGGTGGTCTAGGTATAAGTTTGGAAGGTACTGTAGATGTAGAAAATGGCATGGAAGTGAGGCCACATCACTACATACGATCAGTTTTACCTGAAGGACCAGTGGGAAAAAATGCAAGTCTTCAATCTGGTGATGAGTTGCTTGAAGTAAATGGACACCGATTATTGGGTAGAAACCATATGGAAGTGGTAGCAATATTGAAAGAGTTACCTATTAATGTCAGAATGATTTGTGCTAGACGCACCGATGAACAACAATTGCCACACCATTACCTTACCGACATTACAGAAGATCGAGCTGCTTTTGCTGCCAAAGTAAGAATACAGTAAAAAATACAAATTAGTCTTTCTGTATGTATCTTAAATTAATTTATATACCTGTGTTTATTTATAGAATGCATTAGGCGGTAGTCTTCAAAATTTAATGCCTGCTACTGATCGTTTGGTGAAAGCAAAATCAGATGGATCATTGGCTAGTACTGGAACAGCAGGGTGTTCAGAATCTAGTAGATTACGCTCTCGATCTCTTGAACCTCTTACTGGATTAGCTATGTGGTCTTCACAGCCCCAACTTATCGAGCTTATGAAAGGAGAACGTGGCCTTGGATTTTCAATTTTAGATTATCAAGTATGTATTCTTTTATCTAGTTGGTTAATTCTTTGTAATATATAATTTTTAACTTTTATAGGATCCCATGAACCCAAGTGAAACAGTGATTGTGATTCGTTCATTAGTACCTGGTGGAGTAGCCCAAAATGATGGTCGCTTGATACCAGGAGATCGTTTACTTAGAGTAAATGATATTTGTTTGGAGAACGCGTCATTAGATCAAGCTGTGCAAGCTTTGAAAGGTGCTCCCAAAGGAGTAGTCCATATTGCTGTTGCCAAGCCACTGCCCATACCAGATAGTAGCAGTCAGGTGAGTTCACCTTCGGAACAGGCACGCGCAGATGAATCTTTCACGCAACGTCGCGGCGAATTCTACAATGATGTCGACCAGGAGTCATCTGTTCAACAGTTGGCGTCTAATCTGCTCAAGTCGGAGAGCTTCTGACTCAATTATATTATTCCTTAATGATTGTGGCGATATATAATTTCTTTAAAACAATAATAACATATTTCATTCTTTATCCTTATACATTTCTTATGAATTATAAGAAGAACCAACTTATTATTTCTAAAAAAATTCTTTCTCCTGATATCGTCACAATTTAACCGTCCATTTTATTTTTTTAATAATTTAAATAACCACTAATTAGTTGTAGTTAGAAAATAATGGTAGCTACAAGTTGTTTATGATTTAATAAAATACGGATCAAAATGAAGAAATGTAACGAGATTACTCATAGAGCTTACTTTGAAAGGAGATAGGATTTATAAATATTATTGAAGCGTATTTTATTAAGTGCTAATTTATTAGATGTCCTATATTGTTCTATGAGCACTCATGCACTTCTTCATTCTTCTTCGCCTTTAAAAACTATTAATATCACTTGAACAATTTTATTTTATTTATTTTGATAAAATAATTTTATGTGCCTTATTAATTGATAAAAACTATTACAAACAAAGTATTCTTTAAAACATTAATGCAATATTAATATTAAGTTATAATTTTGGGTGTTTGGTTATTTCTATAAATATGATTGCATTATATATTGATATGTATCACACATGTGTATACTGAGTATCTAGAAAGTTCATAAGCCCTTTGTGATGTGATCACATAAGCTCATTGCGATGATAATAATAGAAGTCACTTCTCTGTCTAAATTAATCTAAACATTTAATATTGTTAAACATCATCTGTGATTTTCAATGCAAGTTGAGGGTTTTAAAACTTTTTAGGAACATTATAATATATATGTATACTTATAATTTTACATAGTAAGTTAAATGTAGTTGAAGCGAAAAACACAACTGCCAGTCCATGTCGCCGCTCGTATACACTTTTAGTACATTTTTATTTCTCTTTAAGTTTTTTAAGTTTAGTATAATTATTTAGATAAAGATTTCTTTCTTTTGTTATATTGTTTTTTTATTTTTATTAAATGCAATTTTTGGAAGAAAATGAAAACAAAACTGCGTTTTTGTTATTTGCACAAGTCGATAAAAACACAAATACTCTAAAACCGTGGTTACATTGCCATAGGTTTTCAAAAATTGTGCGAATGTTAGACTAAACTTACCCAAGAGGCAATGTGGCTCATGGATGGCGCATTTGTGTTTTTGTTGCTCCTTCCTAACAATTCTTTCTCCTTCTACTCATAACGATATATCATTACTTCATTATGATATATGTTTTATATGTCTTGAACTTTGAAGTTGTTTATATTTGGACATTATAAATTACGAAATTGAATTCTTCTGTTAAAGTAATTCAATGAAATAATGGTATACATCTAAATCGAAGTACAATTTTAGTATCTACTTTGTGGATGTAGATCAGATGAAATAAGATTGGCCTTATAAAATATTGGTGATTGAAGAGGCCCATACTTGAGCTCTATATTTTTCTAGGATGATAGCTCAGAAGAAAAAAAATTGAGCATCAATGATGAAGATGATGATGAAGAGTGCTATTCAATGTACAGTTGCCCTGAATCACCTATCATTTTTGATGATGTAAAGGCAAGTTCTAAATTTGTCTAGCTCATTAAGTTTATTTTATACCAAGACTCAGGAGTACTCTAAAAGAAATATCAATAAAAACTACTTATCATTTTATATGATACATTAGGCAAACATTGATTTTTTTTACAAATGTATGAAAACTATAAATTGAATCCAATCTCATAAAATTGTTATTATAAATAGAAAACCGATGAGTCTTTTAAACAAATATGTTCAATGGATGAGACAGATAATGTACAAGATGTGCAAGAGATCACACTTACTAAAGGCTCATCACCATTGGGCATATATCTGCGTAGACGTTCATGTAGCGATCATTTGGGTTTGGAAATTGAAAACTTATTTGGTGCTGCTGAACAAGATCGCAGGCTAAAAATTGGCGATGTAGTAATTTCTGTTAATAATGAATCATTGAAGTATGTGTCACCAGCCCAAGTGAAGTCGATTTTATCTAGAGCTAATCTACTAACAGGCCATATACCGTAAGTGAAGCCATATAAAAACAAATAAAAAAAACAAATAGTTTATATAATCTGGTTAATGGTTTAATAAGATTAGTTACTAATGAAAATCAATATAACCTTTTTTATTTGTATTTATGCTATTTCAGTGTACGTTTTGTACGTGCAGAGGCGGTTAAGAATACCTGTGTAATCCGAAGTAAAACTGTACCTAATATAACTCTACGTACTCCAAGGTAAATGTTTGTAATTTTTTTAAATATGTTATGGTAAATAACAATAAATGTTATATCAACTGGTAAATATTAAAATAAATATATCATGAATCTAATTTTATAGTATTTGATGACTGAATTACCATTCTTTAAAATTTTAAAATTTATATAATCAAAGCATATTCATGCCAAGGATCACTGGGGTAAATATTATTATTATTTTTCTAGCTATTATAGCCAGCAAATAAAAAAAATTCTCATTTTAATTATAAACTCATGATAATATTCTGGTATTCACCGTTTTACCAAATAACTCCTAATTTTTGTTATTTACCATAATAAAAACTACACATTTAAATTTTTTTAAATGTTGATCTAAATGTGGCTGATTTTATTTGTCCATGCTTTGTTTATGATTTAATAACGTTT
This sequence comes from Macrosiphum rosae, assembly GCA_016617965.1. NCBI lineage: Eukaryota > Metazoa > Arthropoda > Insecta > Hemiptera > Aphididae > Macrosiphum > Macrosiphum rosae. The sequence continues at coordinate 34,179 of WHPZ01589683.1, forward strand.
TCTGTTTAATGCTTATTGACTTCCTTTATTATTATATTTTTGCATTTAATGAAGGATATTACCTGTCTATTACAAGTGAGAATGATCTATTAAGCAAAATTTTAAGTTATATTTTCCAATTAATTTTTGTAAATTTTGTGGGTACAAACTACAAAGTATTATATTATAAATCGTAATTTAATTTTTTAATCATTTGAGTAAAAGAGTTTTATTTGTTTAGTCTAATTTATTCATAGAAAAAAAGCTATATAATCTATAAGCTTATAATTATTACCTATTGGCTATTAGTTATCTAGTACCTAGTTAGTTCAGTAGGTACTCTTTATATACACACATTGGCGTAAATAGTGTTTGAAATTTGGGAGGGGGGCTGAAGCTCAGGTCTATACTTGAAACTCTTATGATGCTTTTAAATTATAGCAGTGAAATCATTAGTTTTTGGGGGAGTTATAGAAACTAAGGGGGGCTAAAGCCCCCTAGCCTCCCTCCTATTTGCGCCTATGATGACACAATATAGTAAAGCATATTTTGGTGTATTATATAAAAGTCTAATTAAACTGTAACCAAAATTAAAGATTATTTATAGACTTATTAGGATATATACTCATTAATCAGCCTATATAGAGTGTTTTTTTAAACAATAAACACTTTATTTTACTTTTTGGTAAATGTAAGATGCATGTTGATGTTACACAAACATTTTACCTATAATATTGCTCTCGTTTTTTCAATTTTATTACTTTTTTTGGTGAGTTTACTATACATTTTTTATTTTTAAATTATAACTTGGTTTGTTTCCCTGAAGTAGAATACTATTTTTAAAATATTTATGAATAAATAAAGATTAAAGTACAGGGTGTCCCGTGAGGATTTACTCATTGCGATATCTCCTGAAATAATAGAGATATCGTAATTCTGTTTTCTTATTAAGACTCACAGAGGTAAGCACTACAAATAACTAATTTTTTATTTTTTTTTTTATGTTTTGGTAAAAAAGTTAAAAAAATTATTTTTTTAATTAATTATTTAAAAAAAATATTGAAGATAGCCATTTTGTAGAGTTCATTTTTCTGAAAATATTGACGTTTCAACATTTTAATTTTATTGATTTCCTGATTTTAAATAATTTTTTTAATTAATAAGTAAAACAGAAAAAAACCGGTTTTTGTCCGGGCGACGAGTCCCCCTCTACGGCTAATAGGCATATCCTCACGGGACACCCTGTATATTAAACAAATTGTATTTTAGTAATCAATAGATTTTATCAATAGATTTTTAGATTTTATTTTTATAAAAAGCGTTAGCAGTTATATAATTTGAATAGTGGATTACACATTTTTGGATTCACCACGCCACTCATCTAAACTTTAAGCAAATACAAATTAATGAAATACTTTTCGTTTAATATTAATTGATATGTATTATATATACATCAACATTTTTAAAATAGTATTCTGTTTCAGATTATGAAAGTTAGTTTGCCATTTATAAATATCAAAAGTCGATAGGGGGCTCACCAACAAACATAAGAGTAAAAAGGAGGAAAGTAGGTACCTAACCACACTGATGTGTAATTGTTGAGTGTACATTTTTATTGAGTAGGTGTGTTAAATATGTGTTAAATACTTAATTCTGAATTCGATGATAAAACATTGAATACCTACCTACGAAAAAACGATTTTGATCGGAGCTTGTCTATTAGCCTAAAATTATTCAAAATGTTTTGAAAATATTATGTTTTTATTCTATAATAATATACTTAAAAGTTTCAAATCCCTACAAAAAATATTTTGAATTACAATAAAATAACTAAAATTGTTATTTTTTGTTTAAATATAAAATTTCGTCCTAATTTAAACTTTGAATTTCCATAACGAAAAAATCAAGTTTATAATATAATAGATTTATTGATTCCAATATGAACTATTATCAAGGACTATTAATGATATTAAGTTGTCAAGCTTTATCTATACAAATTGAACACTATAGTACGTCTATACATTCCTTCTTATGAACAAAATAGTTTGCAAATTTTCGTGATTTTGACTTATTTTTTTAACATTTGTATCTTCAAATACTTATAAAAAAAAATCATGGAAATGTTTCTTTAATGTTTTTAAGTGGATATAATAAAAGCTTTTGAAGAACCTGGTATTAAATTTTCAAAGTTTTCAACCCAGCAATTTTTTTTTTTTTTTGATATTTCCAAAAAAAATTAAAAAAAACAACAAAAATGTCTATAAATAGTTAAAAAAGAGTCAACATATTTTGAGAACCATACTATGTATATAAAATGCTTATAAAAACATTTGGTGAAAATGTCTAGTATCTATACAGTTGTTTGTTTTTGATTTGTACCTACATAAAAAAACAAAATTCCCATTTATCTGTTGTTTTTCCCGATTTTGAAAAATACTGGGAATTTTAAATTTTTGACCTCCCAGAAGTACCAACTAGGTTTATTTTTATTAGAAACCACCCTCAAAGTTGATTTGTTGAATGTTGAAGCATTTTTCTACTACTATACTATGTATATAGATATAACAATTACACATAATTAAAAAATCAATATATTCATTGCTTGGCTCAGAGTAAAACAATAACTAAAGTAATATGATTAGTTGACAGTTTAGAATTAACAGGTGAATTCAAAAAACATTTTCGATATATTTTGGTAGTTTTTCTAACGTATAAAAAAAGTAATGTACGAATTAAAAAAAATGATATCTACAGAAAATATGAACTAGAATCGATTTTCAAGGCTACTATTTATGTCATAAATAAATGTAGGTTATAACCGTAAACGATTGAAAGAAAATAACATACATTTTTTGCTCTGTGTAAAATCTAATAAATAAAAATATTTAAAACTTTAATAAACATTGATATTATATTTTTAGACACGCCCATGGTCCTCGTATTCATGTATAATAGAAGATTAATCATATTTTATATATTGAATATATGCATCAAGTTTAAGTCGTATTAATAAAATACAAAATTGTTTGTTACCTTGAGGCATGAGTAAATAGTAATATGTAAAATTGCCTTAGCATGTTTATTAAATCAATGAAACCTTATTTATGTTTAAGTTCTAGGGTTGTGATGAGCATTTTGCAAACCAACTTAATTTAAAAAAAGTATTTGAACTTGATTTTTTCGCATAATTTAAGTTTTTGTTTTATGTTGAGTTTCTGAATTTATTAACAATCATAGAATTTGTGGTTAACACATAATGTTCACTACTCCCCAAGGATATCTTTAAAGTTTAAATAATACATTTAGATATACTGTTATAGTGTTATATAAAACTGAAAAAAACATAGTTGTAAAACTAATACTTTCGTCTCTCGACTTAGAATGTAAAATTATTTTTTTAAATTAAGTGGGTACTTAAATTTTATATTTATACTAAATTTAAATTTAAATTGAAACTTCGCTGATTTAAATACTAGATACAAGATCAAAAATTTGAGATTTTGAGCAGAGCGATAGATGTATTGGTTTTACAATTATGTGTTTGTATATTATACATGACCTAAACATTTATATTTTTTTTGTCAGTTTACGTTTAGGAGCAGTAAATTTGGTTCAGTCTTCAATTTTGAGGGTAGTTTAATATTCTTATAGACATTTGACCTATAATTGGCACCTTAGGAGGTAAAAAGTAGGACATTTCTAAATTTTTCTTAATATTTGGTAAAAACTAATAAAAATTTATAGGCAAAACAATAATATTTACGCAACAGTAGTTTTGGAAAAGTCGATTTCATATTTTTCTTGTAATTCAGAAAAAACCGCAGAGATTTAAAATTTCCACCAAATATTTAAACCATTATTTAATAGACAATAATAGTTAACATAATTTTTACTCTTATTGAGCTATTTATCGATATTTGAGATTTTAGAATTGATTACATTTTGAATAAAAACTTGAACATTTACAATATTTTTCGTACAAGATGTTTTTATAGCAATTTTAATATATCGAAACATATTCAGCATTTTCCTACATGCATTTTAATTATTCTCCTGTAATCAGTGGTGTATTTATATCGAGGCCCGGTTTCCCTTAGATACATCTAAGATGTGTCTACACGCCACAGCATTTTTAACATGACACACTCAACATTTTAAGTAAAACAATTATATTATTATTATTACATATAATATATATTTTAGCCTAGATGATAATATTATATATTGTTGGGCTTTATACTACTTTTTTCTTCTAAACTATTTTTTTGCGTTACGCTTTGTTTATAGTCATAGCAACACTAATCAATTATATATATTAAAAATCAATCTATAATTCTTAATTCATTAAATGTCTAACTACATTTAGCATGTTACTAGATATTTTTTCTCTAGTACTATACACATAAACATATATATATATAATTCCTCAATTTTCCTTGTAGAGGAAATATATTTAGTAACATGCTACTTTTTATTAGCATCAGACTTTTTCTAGCATAACTATTTAATAATTTAATATCCGTGTTTAAAGGGGCCTCCTGCACCTCTTATGGACCCTATGACTACCAAGTTTCACACTACGTCACTGACTATAACAAAAAATATTTTAATTGTAGAGACTTGAAACTTTTTACCTCGGCGTATATTATTATTTTCTATACTTAATTGTATGCTGTTTAGATTAACGTTCAGCTATTTATACAATCGATACTATTCTATGATAGGTATGTCGGGATTGACTTGTATATTGGTTATATCATTATATGCTATGTTTTCAATTAGTCCAACCTACCGAATTAAGAAAATAATTATAATCATATAAATATAATATAACATAAAGTATTAAAGTACCTATATCCTTATAATGTACTTATTAAAATATATTACTGTTGATATACCTGTATTTTTCTCATTCAGATTCGATCTTCAATGATTTATCATTTAATTCAAATTATTAACACACATCTATTACAATAATGTCCTACTCAATGACGAGTTACTCTCGATAACTACGTACTATACAACATTTCTTAAAAGAAAATGCTATCGATTTGATAATTTATGTTTGTTTTTGACTTTTTGTCATGTCAGCCTTTTGACAATATTTTCAGCTAAAACAACCAGCTATTTTACTGTAGGCCGATTGGATTCGGCTGAAATGCCGGATTCCCGCAAATCTCACCTACATATTATTATGTTGAATTTATTTTTAGGTGTAACGTAAGCTTAGTTTTAAAAAACTTGATATATTATTAATCATAATTTATTATATTAATATAGTTTATTGGTGTAGGCGTATATAGGTATTGATTTTACAATATGATATTCTATTTTTACGTATTTTTTAATTAATTATATATAAGTTGAACAAATAGGCTTTATCTCATCTATTATCATCATTATAGTTTACTTTTCTATTAACCTACCCTATAATTAATTAATAGTAGCACATAAAACTGAGACATAAGTTACCAGTACAATACAACACATTATTATGTAATTAGGTACCTATTTTTTCTAGTTGAAACTTGAAGCCTTATAAGTTGTAAATGATTAGACATTACGGTACTTCTGCAAAGAAGGGTATTACTTCAAAATTATCATTCGTTTCTATACAATTTTTCAAATGTTATCCTAGAGAATGTCATACCCGCATAATAATATGTTGTACGTTTGTTTTACTAACGCAATATCGTATAGCAGCACATTTTACGTTCAGAAGAATCGGTTTTTAATTACACTATAATTTGCAAATTTTCGTGATTTAGACTCTCATAAACAATTATTGTGGAATTACATTTGATAACATATTTCGACTACCTACACTAATAACAATTTTGTATTAAATTTTCGACCTAGTGAACAATTATTTTTGATAATAGTTGAAAAAAAATATATAAAAATCCAAAATTCTCATTCCTATATTATAATAGTTCAAAAAGGTTAAAAATATTTTGGAAATTTACTCTTGTTTAGAAAATACTAATATTAACATTTGTTTAAAATTACAAGTATCTATGGCTATGTTTTTTGAGTTATGCCAAAAAACAAGATTCATTTTTTTAAAAACTAGTTTTTTCTCGTATTTCTGTTTTTTCTATTTAGTCTCCTTATGCTTTTGCATTGGTTTGATCTTGTTCTTGCAAGCCTAATCTTGGTCTTGGTCTTGCTAGACCAGTACCATCTTGGTCTTGGTCTTGGTCTTGCTAGACCAGTACCATCTTGGTCTTGGTCTTGGTCTTGTAGCAAGAGTCTTGCGAGACCGCAAGACCAAGACCAATTTTGATTATAACTAGTGACAATACAATCGCACCGGTACGACAGCGATGGTCCATCAATAGTAAAAATTATTATAAATACACCCGTTGATTATTTAAATTAGTTTTGGTCGGGAAGTAATAACTCACTGATTATTTCCTTTGTAATGGAATTATAATTGAAAAAGGCGGACAAGTGGGTACCGCTCTGTTGTTCAGTAGTAAGTTGACGAGCGTGATGTCGTAATAATGGATGTGTTATATTTGAATTCAATGATGAATTATTGTATATACGTAAAACGATTCTGAGCGAAGACGTTGTGTCATACTTGTATAAATAATCAAATTTCTTTAATTTCACTAAACTTTAAATATATCTAATATTATAATAATACTTCTAATATATCTCATGGTTATAAATAGCGTGATTTTCCTCTAAACTTTTTCTTTTTGATAGATGTAAAAATACCTAACCTTCTATTAAAGTTTCTTATGTAAGCTATGAAAAGAAAAGTTTTTATGAGTTTCTAATTGAAAAATAATTTACATAATTTGAAAAAATTATTATGGATATAAATAGCTCAAAAATAGTCAAAATAGTTTGAACATTTTACCATGTATGAAATATGCTAATATAAAAATTTTGTGAATATTTCACGAGTCCATTTTTATTCGCTTTGGTAATACAATTGAATATAAAAAATCGATCAACAATTTACTGCTGAATATCAAATTTTGTAAAAATTATGAGTTATATATTTAACTTCAAATAAAGCTCATATAAATTAATGTTTTATTTAAGTACACTTTTTTTGTTATAGGTAGAAAAACTTGTGTGAAATCATCTATTAAAACTTTTAATCTTATAGTATCCTACCTATGTAAATAAACACTTTTATGAATTTCTAACTGAAAAATAATTTACAAAATTTTAAAATGTCTTATGGCTATAAATAGCTCAAAAAGAGTCAAGATTTTTGGAAAATATTACAATATATGGAAAATTGTCATTTTAACATTAAGCGAAAATTTAAAGTATCTAGAATTATTCGTTTTTGAATTACAACATAATATCAAAAAGGGATACATGATAATTCGTTAATTTACCGATGAAAATCCGATATTGTAAAACTTTTAAATTCAAACGGTTATAAAAAATTAATGTTACTTAAACTTTCCGGTAAACTTTTTTTTTTGTTTATGGTATTAACATTTGTGGTGTGGTTCTATCAAAATGTTTAATGTTAGCTATGAAGGAACAAACCTATGAATTTCTAACTGAAAAATAGTTTAAACATTTTCGAAACTTTGATAAATTTTTTGGTCCACATTTGAACTTAAAATGCATATAAAAATTAATCGTGCCTATGTATCTTTAATATTTTAGAACTTATACATTAATAAAAATTATAATTACCATTGTATTAAATGTTCAAGTTTTATTAAGTGAAAAAGTTTTTGTCGAGAATAATTAAAAAAAAATTTATTAAAATTTCTCAAGACTATAACTAACTCAAAAAGAGTCAAAATATTTCAAAAATATTACCATTTATGGGAAATGCTAAAATAAATATTTCATGAAATTGTCAAGGGTCAATGGTTATTAATTTTTGAGTTACACCAAAAAAATAAAATGGATTTTTTCAAAAATTTTGAATTTTGATCTCCCAAAATTAACAACTAAATTCACTTTTCTATAAGAAAATATTCTGATCTCAAAAACCGAAGCATTATTACTATTCAAAATGTTGCTGACAGACAAAAAACAACACACATCATTGTAAAATCAATACATTCTTTCGCTCCTCTCAGAATCTAAAATTATATAATATTTCAATTATTTAAATGTTACTATAATCATAAACATATTTCACAAATTTACTTTTTTTCTGTATAAGTATTTATTGAACCATATCCACTTTTGATTAAGTATAAATAATATTTTAGTTACTTACCTAGGTATTTTGTTTTTATTGTAAAATGTCTGTTTAAAAAATTGCATGTTTAATTATTTTTTTCTGGTTTTGGTATTCTACAAACCGTATGTAATATTATATTCTCGTGTTAACCAAGTATCATATATAGTGCTATTAAATATTGATTGATCATTATAATTATACATTTTTATTTTATATAACATTCATGTAATTAGTACATTATATTAAATGTTTTTTAATAGATCGCCTTTTGTTGAGTTACGTGAAACTGAAGATCGTTTACTTAATAAGAAATCTCACTCTAAAGTTTCTAGATCCAAGTCTAACGACCCTTGTTTGCAATTGGCCATATCAACAAAATCTAAATCCGAATGCGTTTTATGCACAAAATGTCATTCAGTTCAACGAACAAAGAGCTGGAATGAAACTGAACCAATAAATGATGTGAGTTTTGAAAACGTTATCAATTATTACAAGGTATTCAAAACTAGCGATCAATACGTATGCGCAAAGTTTACTAGCGATCAATTTATTAAGAAGTTGGATGAGAAATTACGTGAAGAAACTGATAGATTGTCAGAGTTTACTCAAAGTATATCTATAACATCAAATTTAAATGAAGACGAAATTGAACATCAATTAAAAGTTAAAACTGAAGAGTTAGAAAAACTCACTGAAGAGGATGCTTTTACATCTTTGGACAAAAATGTATTACGTTTGGGAAGTGCAGAATTTGGATCTTTCGATGGTCCTCCAACTCGTATTTATCGGTTTCCAAGTACTGGGATTGGCTTAGATAGAAGTGAAGGAAGTGTATTCACCATGACAATATCTGTACAACAATCAGCCGCTTCCTTATTGGCTAAGCATTGGGGTCCCCAACGTGAAGTAACAGTTCGGAGGGATCCAAACAAGAGTTTAGGAATCAGTATTGTTGGAGGAAAGGTTAGAAATATACTCCAACATTAAAAAAACGTTTTTAATGATGGTTGGTTTTTTAGGTTGATTTTTTCAACAGCACTAATACAAATAATAGCGCAGCTATATCAGGTATATTCGTAAAACATGTACTTCCTCAAAGCCCTGCTGGTCAAGATGGTCAATTAAAAGTAAATATTCCGTGTTAACATTTTAGTGTATTATGGTTAAGTTGATATTTATTCTTGTAACATCAACAGACTGGTGATAGAATATTAGAAGTTAACGGGACTGATGTTCGACATGCTAATCATGAACAAGCTGTTTCAGTAATTCGTTCAGCTGGTAACCCAGTCATTTTCCTTGTACAATCGCTTGTATGTTACGTAAGTTGAAAGTTCTCAACATATATTTTTAGGTTAAGCAATTTATTTACATTTATTTTAGTCCGAAGATCAATATGAACAGTCAAAGTCATCGGCTGTTATTGAAGATTCGTTTAAAGTATCACAACAGCCCATGCAACCTGGAAATAGTGTAAAACATGTAAAGAGAAAAAAAAATTTATTTTAAGATATGAAATTCTTTGTAATTGTTACGTTTTAGAGGATTTCAACATGGCAACAGAAAAGTGAAGACAATGCTAATGAAGATAATATTCCGATTCGTAAGAATTCGCTAGCTTTAATTAAAGCTATGAGTTCATTTGACCGCAAAAAATCTATCAAATCTAATAAAAGTGAAGATGATAGTGATGACGATGATGATAATAGAGATAACGAAGGACGCATTAGAATTCATTCAGGACAAGAAGTAAGTCGATGACTAAATTTGTTAATTATTATAGGTACATTACTTAAATTTTGTTCAAACAATATTTGTCTATTTAACTTGGTTTATCGTTTATTTTTGTACCTACCTATTTTCAGTATTATTTATACTATAATATGTAAAACATATAATAAAGTTGTATAATTTTAAATGTTGACAATGTTATCGTGAAAATGACTCAAAATCATTTTTCAATTGCAATGGTTATCAATTTTTCCTGTAATGAAAATTATTTTTCAACTACCACACAGGCTAAAACTTTTACGTATATTATGATATATGTATTTACTGAAATAATGAAATCTTTAAAAAAAAAAAAATCATTCGAAATAATATAATCATAGGTACTTATTTAGCTAATACAGTATAAAATTTACGTTTATATTTAGATAATGCGGTCTAGTGCTGGTAATGTTAAAAGATCAAAAGTAGAAATTGATGCTGATCCAGAACCAGAGGATGAATATGGTTATACTCCAAGTGAGTATAATTTTTATCATGATGAATTTATCCGTTAGTCCTTCAATTTATTAAGATAATATTATGCAGGCTCATTTTATTTATCGTTTATAAGAGGTCGTCATTTAATTGAAAGGTTATTAATTGTTAAGAAGAGGGTAGGAAGAAAAAATAACGTAAATAGAACTAAATATGTTATATTATATTATACACATTGTCCTGAATCATGTGCAATGTTTACAAAATACAAAATATATACAGTATTTTTACATTGATTAGGTAATATTTATATCTATATGTACGAAATAACTTGTTTTAAACAGTTAATTACAATTTAATATATAATTAGGTCTATGTTTTTATGATATACTTATGAAGTATTATCATTTTTCAGGACAAATAATTGTATAATATTTTCAAAAAAAATTTCTGTATATAATATAAGTATGTATATTAAATTTTTACTTAAAATACTGAAATTTAAAGCAAAACTACAAAAATATTTAGATGAAAATCACGATGGTTGTAGAAAATGCATTGAAATTATATAAGATATAATCAAACATGAACTTGAAATTGTTCGGAAACCCTATTATTTTTTAAGCAATTAAATGTTTTTGGCAAAGCGTTGAAAAACATTAATCCTCGTTGACATTTTATAAACCAGAATACCTATTATAACGATATATTTGAACCTACTGGTACCTACTTATAAACCTAGTATATGAACTATAATTAACGTTGTAAAACATTATATTAAATATTGCATTTGTTTGATGTATTCTGTTATAGTTTTATTTTTCAACAAATAATATTATTTTATGCGTATTTATATTTTTATATCCCCTCCCCTATTTCTGGAATCAAACAATGTAAAATAATTAATAGTTAATATATAGCCATAATATATTATAAATTATAATACTATAAAACGCACTTTTTTACATCAATGTAAAATATATAATATTATTTATAGATATGAAATTGCTGTTATTCGTATAAGGAACCTATAAATAATATAAAGTATGTGCAATGTGCATCCTACCTTTACGATCCACCTGGCGCATTATCTTCGGGAAACAGGCATCACGTTTCGTTCGGCCTGGGGTTATATTATGAAGGCACATTCTGTGTTTAAGACTCGTTTCGTAAAAAATTTAGTCACACTGGATCCACTATATATACTATATAGTTTATATTAGGTATACGTACTTACAGATGGTGATGCGAAAATGGTTCGACTGAATATCGTCGTGATTAGGATGCGGAGAATTATGGTGATGGGTTTGACGTAAGTCTGATGTCGATTATTCGTTTCGCCGCAAGTTTACCTTACACAACTATATGAAATGTGGTTACTGGTGGTTACTGGTATACACTGTACAGGTTTATAAATCTTCTTTATGGAATTCGTGGTCATAAAACATTTGTATTAAGAGGACGTCGCACCCGCATGTGTTGTCTCCGTCTTACACGTACTGAATAGCAAATTTTCGTTCGCTAGTTTCAATAGAGTGTGGTCAATTTTGATATTAGAGTGAATTGACCTATTATCAAACTTTTAAGTAACAATATAATCTGTGTTCTCTCGTTGGTTTTTTACGATATTTTAATTTTTAAGTGAGTTATGAATAAGTAAGACATTAATATTTAAAAATGATCATAATTCACTTAAAAATTAAAATATCTTAAAAAATCAACAAGAGAACACAGATAATTTTGTTACCTAAAAGTTTGATAATAGTTCAACACACTCTAATATCAAAACTAACTGGCAAACGAAAATTTGCTATGCCGTCCGTGTGTAAGGCGATAACAACACATACGGGCGCGACGTCCTCTTAAAGTGAAACATAATTTGGTGGATGTAGCCCCTTCGGCTCACGTTTTCCCTAACCGGCTCCGGATTTTTACAAAACAAATTCCTCCCCACTAGATACGAACTTAGGAATGTCTTCAAAGAGGTTTGCTTAAAAATGGGTTGGTGTATTTTTAAACTTTATATTCTAATTAAATTATAAAAATTATATAAAAAATCATATATTAGATATTGTGAATTGAAAATTAAAAAATATTTGATAATATAAAATGCGTTGGTGTCTTTGTTTTTAAATTTTAGCATTATAAAATATAAAAATATATAGATATAAACATCATACATTGGGTAAGTTTGGGTGAAATCTTTTTCAACGGGAGCCGTTTGGGAATAAGCAAATAATGGATGGGAACCGTTTGGGATGTACCGAATTTGGTGAAATCCGTTCTAAACCTGGACAGTCCGTCCGCGGTAAGCATGGCCGAGGCGACCACTGACCATATTATTTAGGGTATACTTATTACTTGTGTTGAGCTTGTTTTCCATAGGTCTGTCTTAAGAAATAGTCGTCGTTTCTAAAGTATGAAAATTATTCTTATATCACTTCTTTCTACACGTAATCACGTTTCATTGTTTTTGCGTCCTCGAGTTTGTACAATGTAGTTTAGTGGCAAAACGAAACTTGATCACCTCCGGCTGACAAACTTCGTGCGGTGCCTTTTTACCTAGGATTACGCGCTGGGTGGCTCGCTGGTTTGTCAATAAATATACAGTAAATCACCTATATTATTCATATAATCATATGTTCCTTGTAGGAATAAGCAGTTTCCAAACGCCTATATGTCCGTTACATTAATTTATTGTTTTAATGTTTCATTATTGGCTAGATTTTGAAAATATTGGCAAAGTATATTATAAAATGTCCGTTTTATACTCACATTACATGCACGCGTGCCCGGATATAACATCCCTACAACGTACTGTCTCGAATAGATTTAGCATTAATTTATAAAATAATATTTGTTTTATTAAACTTTATATTTGTGCATAACTGCATAAGTAGGTATATATTTTTATACCTACTGAGTACTGAGTATTGATAATCTCAATTAATGTATTATATATATTATGCATACATAGTTATTAGTTCATATATATAAACTAATTACAAAATATGAATTTGGACCGGGATCAAAACTCGTAATCTCTATAATTACTTATAGTTTTTAAAAATATTGTGCATGCTCAACAAATAAGATGTTATCTCTTGATGGTTCGAAGTATTATAAATTATAATTTTTGTAGTCACGTGAATTAATGGATGATTTATGGCATAAATTATTATCTGGTCTCTATCTCGCATTAAATTTTATTAATAAAAATAAATTATATAATTGTCATTCAATTAAAAATAAATTCTTTTTAAAACCATTAAACACAAATAATAAAAAGTATTGGTATACGCATAAAACAAATTAGGTATAGTAATAATTACATTAAAATGTTGTAATAATAATTAAAAAACGCTTGCCAAATCAGCGATTGGCATGTAAACTTTCTTTATTTTTAATTTTTAGAAATGTATTAACTGATATCACACTTAAGCGGTATAACAATTTGAATACAGAAAAATTTACTATCAAATAACTTTCTAGCAATCATAAGTTAGAAGAAAAGTTAAAAAATAGACATTTTGGGACTGTTCACGCCAACGTTTTTGTAGATTCAAATCTTTAAACCGTCAATGTGTGATATCGGATATTTTATATTAAAGCTACCTTAATTATCCACCTACTCATTATTACTGCGTTAAATTTTTATTATTTTCCTATTCAACACAAATTCTTGAAGTTTTCAAAATTCAGACTTTTTCATTTCAATTACCATCCTTACTTGATTAAAAATCAAGAAAGTAAAAATGTTTTTTTTGTTTATTTGCACACCCGGGGACCTAAATAAAAACTAGTCCTTTTGAAAATAGGTAACAGGCACTAGAACAGCCTTTAATATTTTATAATTATGAACGTTCATTAATATGGCCCGATAACTGCGTAAGAAATCGTGAGGAGAAATAGAAGAGACGCTGTCAAGCCAGTGTAAATAGTAACTCGCATCTGTATCTGTATTACGCATATTACATTAATCTGACAATGCCTACCGACAATACTATAATATTATTGACGTCTAAAATAATAACTAATAATAATATATATCATACCATAATATTATTATAATAAAGCCATTGTCGTTTGTGTAGTATTTACGCATATTATTATAATTCACGTTTCGCGTTTGTATTATTTACGCGATTGCATTATTTGTACTGAATGGAATGAAGCAGAGCGGGTTTGCGTCGGTCGGTCGGGTTTTTTTTTTTTTTAATGAACAGTCAAAAGGTTTGCACCGCGGGTAGGGGCGGCGGGAACGTTACACTATATAGTAGGGGCTGCCGGATGCATGCCGCCGCGCCGCCGCCGCCGCCGCCGACGACGACTTCAATAAAACTGGGTGACCGCGCGGCGGCGGTGGCGGCGTCGGCAGATCTTTTCTCCAATCAGTGAATGGGCCGCGCTCGGGTTGTCCGCACCGTTGCCGTCGTCGTCGCCGCTGCTCTCGTCCGTTTGTTTCAAACGTGCATGGTCGCGCGCGCATCAATTGATCGTCGGACGAGAAAACGACACTGATCCTCTTCCGGGACGGAAGGAAAAGCCGTTTTCCCGAGACAAGGAAAATTCTTCTCCTCCCGCAAACACCGGCACGAGGGCATTTTCGATAGAAAATATCATAATGACGCGCAAAGCGGCCGAAGGGACGCCAAACCCTCGAGCGGCGGTGTATCGGCACGCGGCATAACGACGACGGCGATGTTACTATAGCGAGCGGGTGTGCGCTAAAACGCCACTGTCGTCGTCTTCGCGTCTAGTCCGACCGCGGCTGCTGCGAAGCGACGTGCGTCGTCATCGCCGTCCACCACCATCGCCGCCGTTGAAATCGTCTGACGGCGCCGCCCGCCCACCGCCGCCGCTACATCGCGACGAGAAGAATGTACCGTCAGCCGTCGACCGGCGGGCATCAGCTGCCGCCGCAGTACGCGTTCTGCGACCGCCGCCGTCGGCACGATAATGTCAGTGATTAGTGGTGGCGCCTCAGATCACGATCATCGCGATGGCAATCCCCGCACTGCGACGCCTCGACAATATCATGATGATGCAGGACATGACCGCCGCCGCCGCCTTGTACAAGACCGTAGACAGCGACTTTGAGCTCGGTAACTCGCTGATTTTCAGGCCGGATTTTCGTAGTTTGGATTTTTTTAAATAAAAAAAAAATTGATTTATATTATTATAATTTTAATAACGCTCTTATTAGCTTCCGGCAACATAATATGATATTATTTTTTAATGTTTAAATAAAATAAAGATAGGTCCAAGCGTCCGACTCGTAGAATGTTTGCGAGAGAATAAAAATACTGGATGAAACTGTGCCTTCTTAAATGGTTGTAGGTGAAAATAAAAACAAACAACACTAAATGCTTTGAAATATTTTTTTTACCTATATATTTGACGCGAATGGAGAGCTAATGAACACATTTTTTGTTTACTTATTGAAGAGACTCCTGTCGGATAGAATACAGTGCTTATCGTCTGTACCTTTTCAATAACACGTGATTTCGTACATTTAATAAATTTTGTTTTTGTACGATGTTGCCAAATTATACAAATTGTACGATTGTATACAACTAACAAAATAAAATAAATCTATAAATCAACAAACTGTCTAGTAACCGTCCACAGAACGTATACAATACCCAATTGCATAGGGTTCATTCACCAACACTCTCGTAGGTTGAAACAATTGGGAAAATGTGTTCAATCTTAAAGAGATATTCATAAAAACTAGATCTAATATGTATCGGATTTAAAACTTATTCATATTGCAATTAAAATATATAATAAGTATAAAATTCAAAAAAATACTTTAATGATACTTTAATGATACCTATATAGGTTGGCAATGTTTTATTTGAAGCAGTTAAAAAAATTTAATTCGATATTATTTTGAAAATTATATAATGATAAATTTGACAACGTTGAAGCCTATTTAGTACGAAACCGTATCGTATTTAAGGGATTCCTTTGTTATAGGCATTCAACAAATATACCGCAATCGTGTTCCAAAAGGCTAAATCGTACGCATTCGGGTTCTACCCTTAATTCCAATAATCAAAGACTCAAGTATAATATTAACCGTTTTTAACTTATGAGTATGTATAGGAATATTATAATAAATAATTTATTTGATAGTGCATAATAAACTGAAACTAAAATATAATAATGATAATATATTTTACTCGAAAATTCGTTTTTCCATCAATATCATCTGTATTTAAAAAATACTGTATAATTTGAAATACGGAATATATGAATAGGATGTATAGAACAGTATGGAAAGTGTATAAAGTGTAAGTTTATACGTTGAAATTTGAAGATAAACCATAATAAATTGTCAATTATTTTATAAATTAATTTTAATTTTCCTAAGTATTGGATGCCAACATTTTCTGATTATATATAGGTACTATTAAGATTTATACTTTTAGTTATTTATTATTTTTTTTGTTGTAACACTGTTTTTGAATAAAACTATAACTTTTTGGTTTTCACTCAGATTTCGTTTTTAACTCAATAAAAGAGGTTTTATTTTCACTCATAGAAACATTATTCATTATGAAATATAAACAATAAAGACATTTTGGTTACTACTGGCTGTATACACGTATATGATAGGAGCGTCATGTGAAACAACGATATTGGAAACTCATCCTGATTCTAATAACTAATATATCTTATTCAAATTTAAAATTTAAAAAATAACAATCTTCGAAATTTTCCATTTCCATTTTGATTTAAATTATAATTTTCTATATGCTATGGAATATTCATACTAATTTCAAGCTATTTACAGCATTGCTAAAATTATTATGGTTTTTTTCTATGAAATATTATTTTTATTTTATACAATTTTAAAGTGTACCTACCAAATACAAGGTTTCTTCATAAGTTATTCTTATTGAAACACAGTAATTAAAAATGTATTATATTTCCAAAACACTTATGCATAAGATGCAAGTACCTATATGGTTATAAGGCTTGAACATTATTAACGAAATAGCTGCAGGTCCCTCATAAGCGTTTTTCTTATAACAATTAAAAAATATCCAAAATACATTGATTAATTTTTTTTTACAGTCAATTTAAGTTAAAATTTTGATATTTGAACGAATAATAATAATAATAATAATAATAACTATTTATCCTTTAAGATTATGAAATTGATTGAGATTTGATAATATTTAAAATTAAAACTAAAAAAAAAATGGTTAAAAAAAGATTATTAAGAATAAATACTAAAAGTCTATAAAAAAATGTACCTACCAAATTATGCTTATCATTAATATTATTCTTCTAAGTAAATTTCTTTTTAAAATAGTTACCATAAAAATATGCATAAATAGCATAATTACACTTAAATTTTAATTTGAATATATGATTTTATTTGTATTGACTTTACCTCTAACATTAAGATCACTCGAATAATGTGTTTTATGCTTACAATAGTTTACAACGGTAAATGTCTATCCTTAAGAAGTTAAGACTTTACCTGCTGAAAAACGACCAACAATATCACTACAAAATAATTATTGTGGTTAACCAAGGGAGATGTCAAAATAGTTATAAATTATAAATATATAGTAAATGTACATTACACATAAGTATCCAAAATGTATAATATTATGTTAATTGGATTTTGATGTGTACATACTATTTTGATTGGTTTGAAAATGATTGAGTAGGTATTGCTGTGGTATTGATGTGTACACTACATAATGTAAATAGTCTAACCTATAGTCTATAATCTATACTATTGTACCAATGACTTCAATAAATCTATATCAATAGGAGGTACCTATTTTGAATAGTGTTGTGTTATATAATATACATTTTCTAAAAGAATCAGATGAATAAATTGCATAACTTAATATTATTAAACGACCTCATTTTTTTTTACGAAGAATATATAATTTATTCTCCTGAACAAAAAACAAGGTAGATTCTATGAATTCGTACTAAATAACTTAAATAATGTCATCTTATAAAAGTTATATTTTACTAAAAATATATATTATTTAGTATTTACTACTGCAGCCCGCTGGATACTATTTAGTATTTTATAGTTTTTATATCAGCACTAGTTACTCGTAATTAGGATTTTTTAAAGTGGACGATGGAATTTTTATTATTAAAATGTTGTTATGTTTATTGCATGGTAGGTACCATGTAAATTGTATACATTATATATAATATATATCAATCCTTATAATATCCCCCTCTATTAAATACGCCACTGTTGAGTACCTATAGAGTATAATATATTCAATAAAAAAAGCATTTATTTTATTACATATCTTTAATTTAATTAAGCCGTTTAAACAAACAATATGCTTATAAATTATTGAACATTAAAATTCGTTATCGACGAAAATGAAATAATCATGCGTGAAAAAAATAATTGCTTTATATGGATTTGTATTTGGAGGACAACTGGATGTTATAAACTCATAGTCAACATCATCTTTTTCCCCTGATTTTCGATGACTTTGTAGCTCATAAAAACGTGAAAGTCATTCATTGTCAATTACTGTTGATTCTTGTCTATGAAATTACTGTAATATATTATGTAGGACGTATATGGGGAGGAGGTATATATGTGTATTATAGGTGGTACGAGTTTATTTTCTTTTAAATAATCATCTATCTGATCAAAAACGATCGAACTGATCAAAATATCAAATTATTCACATTGGAAATTTCGATTTGTTTTCATATAGTTTTATATTATAATAACATGCATTTCATCACAAGCCGATTAGATAAAATTCCATTCTAATTGGTAAGTTGTTTATTATCTTATAGGTATAGTATATAGTACAAACATGTACAACATCAATATCGATCATTAATGTGATAACCAACATTCTCAGTTTATGTTTTCCGACCTTTATAAAACGAAGAATAGAAATAATAAACATTTGTTATTTAATAACTTTGAAAATGTATAGGTAGTAAAATCTATGTTAAAATATGGTATAACGTATAGAGTTATTAAAATAATGAAACTTATATTTGTGGTAGATGTCATATGGCAAGAAAAATAAATATTTTATTTAAACCTTATATAGTGTTTATTAATATATATTATTAGTTAGTTGCTAAAAATATAATTATCAATAAAAAATAAATATTGGTGAACGTGAATAAAATGTATTTCTCTCGTTCAATTTGATTAGATACTTTTTATTTAACATTGGTTTCAAACAAATGTAAACCAGATTTCACATAATGTATATTTTGGTATAAGTATTGAATATACTTAATGATGTATATTATTATAATAATATTATATTCGATGTCTTACCATTGTTATACATAAATCAATTAGTTATAATATTGCTAATAGATTTGTTATACTGCTGCCATAATATCCCATCAAAACGGTGTTATACTAATATAAAGTCGATAATTTATTGACTGCAACTATAAGATGATCAGTTGAGCTTATAATAATTATTATCTTCAAGGCCGTACTTAGAACAAATTCCGGTGGGGGGGAGTTATACAATTTACGTTAGGTTACGTAAATGGTAAATACAATTTCGGCGTGTGAGGTTTGAACCCTTAATCCCTCCCCTTCCCCAAAGGTTAAGCTTTGACTTCATTTTATGTCTCAATTGCATTGCTTAATTTATTTTGTAACTAACTATTCGCAATAAAATCGTTTTATAATTCGTGCCCATCAGTTAAATATCCTAAATAAAATTTTATCTGTTGAGTAATGACTAATGAGTATTGAATTATCTTAATGTATTTGAAACCGGTCTGAAATAGCTCGATCTCCATACAATATAATATTATGTGACGCCGTGACGGTTTATCATTAAAATATAGGTATGCATAATTAGAAAATTACACACACAAAATTAGTAAAGTTTCTGTGTAGTTAATATTGTTATATAGGCACAGTACGAATATACTGCCTGTGTTATAGAGGACAAATTGTCTTTTTTATTTTCAATCGCTTCGCCATCATAATGATTAATTTACGTTAATTATTACTAAGGACATTAGAAATCCTAAATGTTTAAAAAAATTGTATACTTCTTTAGTTAGATCAAACCTAGCATTTGGCTCTTTAATTTGGTCTAATAATTATTTAACTTACTCAAATGAGCTTAATAATATTCAGTATGAATTTCTGGAAAGAGTTGCCTTTATTATTACTCATTGTACGATCTCCAGAGACTCTTTCCTTTTGGTTCAAGACTCTATATAGGTATTGACTCTCTTAACATCAGGTGTGATTTAATAAATATAGTGTTTGTCTATAATATTTTAAATAATAATGTAAACTGCCCAGCTATTTTACATTTAATTGGATTTATAATCCCTAGCAGGTATAAACGAAATTCTGATATGTATACCTAATTTTAATCCAAATAGTGGAAAAAATTCATTTTTTGAAGAGCAATTTTTAACGCCGACAGAATCTCCACAGTCTTAGATTTTTTCGTTTTGTCTCTTCGAGTATTTAAATCTAAAACTTTGTTATTTTTAAAACATAGTGTCCAATTATTTATTTTATAGTTTTGTTTTATAGACTAAAATTTTGACTTTGTATTTCTTGTTATTTTTACTTTTATTATTATCACTTGTCCATTAGTTTTCATATTTTCCCAATTCATATGTACCTAATGTTTTTCTTTCTTTGTTAAAGGGATTTGGCCCGTTGATAACAGAATAGATACACTATAGGTACAGTACTATAGGACTTGCAAAAAAGTATCGTTTGATGATGTACCTTCGCTTCAGTATGTAGGTACACACGTGCGTTTATTATGTACACATCTCGAAAAATTCAGGTGCACACGATAAAATAATGTTTTAGTCAATAGTTAAGTGTGTATAATACTATGTTGTGCCAGTATTTATTCACGTGGAACCTTGAAGACGCACGTCTGTGTGCGTATATGTACATATAATGTATGTTATTATATACTCTAATTAATGGCTACTTGAAAATGATTGAAAGCGTGCTAATAACTGTTCGGGCGTGACGTTTAGAGATACGATGATTATTAGCAGCTGCAGTGTAGGACTTTTAGTTTTTAATGACAAATAGCGCGAACGCCCGAGCAACATAGCAGTAGTATATACTTATTTATCGTCTATTTTAGGTACCTAACATAACATAACCTATCTGTATGGCATATACCTACTTATATTATATATCTATAATATTCACCTCGTATAATATTACGTGTGTTTTTGACTAAATTTCTGTGTATAATACCTATATCCTGTTATTTATCGGTTTTGCGCAAAAACAAATTTCGATACCTATATATAGTATACTGACGCCAAAACACCTTTCGTCACGATATTTGTATTATATTATTATGTATAGGTACTATATAGTATATACTGCTGCTTGTTGCTACCGCTGCAGTGCATTGCTGTCTGTGCCTTATTAAAACAATTCGACACACACGTGCAGTGTGTTAATACTATTATATTGTATGTTGTAGATATGTTATGTTATGAATCCTCTTGAAAAATAATAACAATAATTATGTTATAATAGTACATACAATTGTAAACCCGTTTATGGATATATACGTATATAGTGTAATATTGTATATACATAATTTATAACCTCTAACCAAACCTCTAAATAATCTTTGAGATCGAGATCTCTATAATATGTATACGAAAGATTTTGTTTTCTCAGGTGTGACCGCGAGGTCACCGGCGATAGCGTTAAAAAATATCAAGCCCCTAGGTACCTGTATGTTTTTGTATTATTTTCCGCTTTTTATAACATTTTCAGTAGTTTTCGTTGCTGTGTGTATTGCAAACACCAATTATTATATAGGTAGGTACATCGATTATCCGACATGATAAGTTCTTGCAAAAATTACTCAACCTTCGCATGACGAAAACTCGTTGACATTCCAATTTTCATTAGTGAGTTATGTAAGCTTCCGTCTAATACATCAAATTTAATTCAAAGGAAAATATTGATCATTGATTAAATTATTTGAAATGAAAATGGCAGAAATAAAATATTTCTTCCTATGTACCATACATACATGTTATCTACATAAGTCATCTATTATATGATGTTATTGAGACAATAAAAGGTATTTTTTGAATAGAAAATGCCGTTTTGAATTTCAAGTGTAATTAAGGTTTTACTGTTATATTATAATATTCAGACAAAAATCGTGAATCAAATCTAAGTTACATGCTATTTTAGTTTTACGTGATCATAAAAATGTATAACCCTCCCATAATAAATTAGTTTTAATACATCCCACCCACTCAATAATATTTACTAATATTATTAAATTGAGTGTTAATCATTATTTATTATTTTTTATTAAGTTACGAAATACTTTTTATTGCCGTTTTTAATTTATGTTATTATTATTATAATTATACTGTATAGTGTTCGACTCGTTCACATATGATATTATCATGTAAACAAATTGTTCTGCAGAACATAATTAGCCAATAAGAAATACACTTATTATTTTGGTTTTATATTTTGCTTAGCATTTTGATAAAAAAAGGAAAATAGTTTATGAAAAAAAAATTGTCCTAGTACCTAACTTTACAGTCATAATTTCTTAGGAAATAAATGTGATTTAACTTCTTAATTCATAATTTTAAATACTTATGAACCTTTCTACATTATCTGTGTTTATGGCGTAAAATAATTATAATCAAAATGCAACGCGTAGGAAATTATATCTTATAATATATTTATTGTCCTGAATATATATAATAATCACCGTTTATTCTACGCTGTACCTATATACGTGGCTATGTGTTGCTTACTACCGGTAGAGACCTCGCTATATATAAGTGTATCATATACAATTTATAATAACCTGTTAACGGTTGTACTATTTTATATGTTTGCAAAACGCCTAACCGTAGACGATTAAGGACGCAATAGCGAGAATTATATGAGTAGTAATAATAACCCATGTACGAATATGACGTGTACCACCTACATGCAGGATATATGGGTTGGATACGATAATACCTATACTCGGATCGAAGCGTGCTTCACAATGTTCCTATAATATTATCCAAGGCCAGTGAGGAATATTGTTACTTAATGACGACCGGTAAAGGGATAGTGAGCCCGGGGGAGGGTTGCTGCTTGATAGCGATAAAAGTGGACGATGAGGAAGTGTATGGTAGGTGTACGCACAGTAGCTCGCGGTATTTTGTATAATCGATACGTTCGGGATGCGGGTCATTCATGCGTCGTCGCATCTTCTGAACCGCCACCGTTACATAATATACACACGCGTGGACGTATATGTATATGTGCAAGTACGCGTATTATATACATAATAATATATAATATGTTAACATTTGCTTTATACAGGGTGTTGTGTTCATATCCGATAGTAAAATAGGCCTAATTATTTCTAAGAAAAAAATTAAGTTTAACTATATATACTTGGGTAGGAATAGATATTAGTGTAGGTACCTATATTGTCCTATTATACTAATATTGTTATCAAGTATTCGTTGAAGCAATTCGCCATACATAATTAATTGTCAAAGTTTGTTTAACATTAAAAAAAAAAAACTGTAATACATTTTACGAATATAATGTACTTAAAACAATTTATAACTTTGAACTTTTTAAACATAGATATTATGTTTTTGAGCTTGGTGCAACTTTTTTTTTCTAACCGATTTTTGAAACGTTTTATCAAAAATGTTGTGTTGTAATGACTTCAAATTATGCAAATAAAATATTAATTTTAATAACATTCATACTTTTTGATATTTGATTGAATGTTTACTATTAAAATAATCCTGTCTACCTATAGGCACAGGGTAATTCTTTTATCTTGAATTTGGTAATATGTATATTAAAATCATTAGTCACAAGGTCATTTGGGGTAACAGTGACGTGGTTTTGCAAAATCTCAGTTTAATGGAACATACCATCTTATTGTATTCTTACGTGGAACATAGTTTTTTATCATCCATTAATGAACGTATCACGAATTCAAATTTGTATTCAAAAATGTGTTTTGATAATTTTTTGGTTGAAAAAGAATTATTCAAAAAAAAAAAGTGTCGCACTTTCCCTGCTACCGGGATAAGTGCAAAACCTGTACTTTTAAAGCAGTTGTATACAAGCTATTCGTTGGCCGGGGCAAGTGCTATAAACTAATGAAAATCTTCAAAGAAATTCAGTTGAAAGAATTAAATTATTTAATTTTATCAAGATTTGACAGACCATCAGTCTTTTTTTAATTTATAGTTAGTAAATATTAGTTTTTTTTAAGTTTTGGTTGATATAATTTAACACATATTCAAAGTTTAATTGTCAACTATTTACATATTTAATAATGAATATTTGTAACTCATAAATATTTTAGTCACAAACAATGTTTATAAAATCTTTTTAACTATTTAACAAAATAAGGCATGTCGCACTTTCCCCATAGAACATGTCACACATTCCCCGTGTGGAACTTTACACGAGGGAAGTGCATAATCGGCTAATACTCATTTGTATCATACAATTAGCTTAATTCATAAGTAAATATAAAATAACATTTATTTACCTATTTTGAAATAATTTTGAGCAATTTAGGTGGGTTAACTAGACCGTTGAATTATCGTCGATTTAAAAAAAATACGAGTAAATAACTGATTAGCTTTTTGAATAGTGATAACTGCTATGTTTGATATCCTAAAGTGTAACCAACATTATACAACATTCGATTACTATTAAACTTCGTAATCTTCATGAATCAACTTTAAAATTGAAAGATTGTATTTTTTATAACCCTCTTACCCCACCTGACCTATTTTGATTAATTCATTTTTTTTTATACTTTTAACGTTTAAGTTGTTTAGTCTATTATATTTGTAAATAAAAATTTAAATACGTTATCTTATGTGAAAATTTTCTTTTTTAGAATACTACTATGACTACTATTAATAATTAGGGAATGGATTTGAATGCTCTAAAAAACAAGAAAAATACGGTTTCATGCACTCAACAGATTTTTTTTTTAAAAATGCTCTAAAAAAATGTTCTTAAAATTATTTTTAATATAGAAAAAAATTGTTTAATTATATTTATATAAATTCTTATTCTTAGGTTTTAATTATTCGTATAATTTTCATTATCTTCTAGTTCTCCTATCTATTCTTTTTACCCTGAAAATTATTTCCAAAAAAATGAATAAGTATACAATTTAGATAGGTTAGGTTAACCTAACTTATTCCTTATACTTTTACCTTGTGTTTCATAATAGTCTTTCATATTATTCTTTTAGAATGAATGTTAACTAAATTTTTATTGAATTTTATCCATTCCCATATAAAAATGTCTTAAAAACATAAAAATCCACTAAAAATTCAAAAAATGCAAAATTAAAGTTACATTTTTTAATTCCTTGATGTATAAAATTAACTTTGTACTTGGAAGTAATTTTTTCGGACATTCTGAAAAAAATATAATTCGCATTCAAATCCGTTCCTTATTTACCTAATAATTAATTTATAATATGACATAATGTTTTTTGGTAAAAAAGCACCTTTGGTATACTGAATAAAGTTTGATTTCCATTAGTTTTAAATAGGATTTATTAAAATATAACTTAGAGCGTTGGCCTTTTATTTCGTTTTTATAATACTGTTGAAAAACTATCGATTTGAACACTCTTCTTACTTAGTTCTTACGACTGCGTTTTACCAATTGCCAACTACAAGGGTTCATACATTTCGATTTAGAAACAAATCGATTTTTATTGAGGATTGCAGCAAAAACTAAAAATCGATTCATCGTATAGATACTTAATGTATGAAACGCGTAGGCACATGGCATCGGGTCATATTATAATATTCTATGTGTGCGCATTTAGTACTAACCTTGCAAAATGTAAAACAATATGCCACAGCGAAATATTATATAGGTACCTACTTGAAAACGTTTTATCTAATCGATAAATGAAAATATATATTTTTTAATTTATCGTTTATCGCAGGAGTGTGGTTATAGGTGTACACAATATTATATAGTAATATCGCCATGTTGGTATTTTTATAAAAATAGGGCTTTTAAATGGTTCAAGATGGCATTCAAGTATGCTTCACTAACAAATAAGTAATAACATAATGCTACGAGTTTAATACTAGTAGAAAGTGCGTATTGTACTTGTTCATGGTATATCTAAAATAATAATTAAATAAAAGGTGTAAATACTAAATATACGATTTGTTTGAGAAAAAGCCGCGGAAGTCGCTCTGCCGTATATAAGGCTCTGACTTCCGAGTGTAGGTACCACTTCATTGAGTAGGTCACTGCCATTTGAATTTATTAATAGCTGATCATTATGCATCCGAAAAACGCCTCGTTTTTTAATGATATATTACAATGTTTATTTGTATTAGTAATATGGTAAGTTGAACGAATTTTTGTCAACAAAATCGTATGGGTAATAACTATAATAATATATATTATAATATTATAATTTTATTGTTAGTAAAATCGATACCAACGTAGGTACAGTATAGAACTAATGAGCTAATTCTTATTTTTTATTCTGTTGTGTTATTAATTTAGTATGATTGATATTTTCAATAATATTTTGTTTAAGTCTTATTCTTATAGTTGTTTATGGCTTATGAATATTATTTATTATTTAACATCCATTATAGGTACCTACTTGAATTAATTCAATTGATATGTTATAATATTATAATTATGTTATCGATACGGAAATTGATTACATTCATATCGAATTATACACTCCCGTTTGAACGTTAGAATGTCGTGTTAAAACGCAATAATAATACACTATAATGCATAACTATTTAAATTAACAGGAAATATTATGATATTGTCAAATTATACGTTTGATGCATAAATGATGTTTAAACTTAACTACGAGTAAGTGTGGTAGTATTGTTATAGATATATTTCTTTTGTCTTTTAATAAATTATAATTATAAACAGACAATTCATTCGAAAATAAACCTAATAATTTATTATAAAGAAAATACGATGCTATATAAATTATAAGAACACTTTTTACTACCTTTGTTTGTACAGGTACCTAGGCATATGAGCAATGAGCACATTGTTATGTGTAAGAAGTATATTATGATTCGCAGCTTTTAATAAATTATATCTAAGATGATTTGTAAAGTAAACTTTATTCTTCCATAGCTCTGGAAGAATTTTTGTTCACAATTATTGCGTTTTATTGTCATACTATAAATAATACCTACCTATAGTAAATAGTTAACACCACACAGCTAGCATAGGTACTATGATAGAAATCTGTAACAGCCCATCTTTGTATAATACCCATATTGCCGTATTTGTAATGTAATGTTTTGAACTTTTTTAATTAACTGGGTGACTTTTTGCGATGTTCTATTTTCAATTGCAATCATTTTATTAGTTGTATAAGTTTATTAATGTATAAAGCGTAAATACGTGGCACATATATTATCGTCTATATTATATTACTATATAATTATTAATTATTAATTGTATTTATTTAAGTGTACGCTCATAATAATTAACTATGATTCGTGAAAAATGTTACCAAATCGAGTACCTAATATTCTTGCGTTGTAGCGCATAATATACTTATTAGTAAATATATTAAGACGACTACCTAAATAGTATATATAAGTACTACACATAGGCATTTTATTTTTTTGTGTGTAAGACTAAAATGTATACTTGTTTTTGTCGATGTATTCAAATTTCGATTATAATATTCATAACATTAATTAATTTCTGATTTTTCCTCATAGAATATGAAATGTAGTAATTCTAATTATTAGTTATTAATATAGGAGAATGAAACCAGCTATAGTATTTTATGAATTCATTTTTAACTTTATTTACTTATTTATTTGGTGTATAAAACACATTTTAGAACATTCAATTTTAAAAATGAATAACCTATACTAAGCTGATCCGTAATATAAAGTGGTTAGACCAGTACAAAAATAAACTTCCATAAATGGTTACCGAAATGAAACTTTTATCCAATTTATTATTTACTTCACCTTGATAACAAAACAATTAATAACTAACTATAATAATATGAAAAGTTGCGTGTTAGTAGAAGTACAATTTACTGCAGTTAAATTAAATTGTATACATTTTTATGACATGGCTGTTGATATTACATAAAACGTTTATAGTTATTACTTTTTTGATTTGTGTAATTGTATTCAAATATAATTAAACCAATCAATAGACAATAATGATAGTACTGAATTTTAAGAAATAATATCGTTCATTAAATAATACACAACTGAAATACTACCAATATGACGTTCGATTTATCGCTTGAAAATTAGAAGTGAAGGGCTCTGCTCTATTTACCTACCTATACCCTTCAACCGTTCATCAATATAAACTACAAACGTTAACAAATAACATGTGTTATAGCTCTTTACAAGATTATTACATTATGTTCTTAACTCTTAAGGGTAGATACTAATTAACTGCATTTATTAATTACATGTAAATCGATAAATTAAAACAAGATAATAACTGGATCCGTATCCATGGTTATTGTATTTTAAAGCAAGTCGGTATATCGTATACAGATTAAATATTGTACATTCGGTATAGGTAGTCGTACTATTGTAAAGGTGTGTAATTATGCGTATTTGCAGTACTTCATCTGCGACAGAGCATAATATTATACCGATAAATGTATAAGCTTTACTCGTGTAGGATTGAAATTAAAGTTCTAACGCTGTTGTTTTCAAAGTGCATAATATTATATATTTGTGTTCATTGGGAGCCTTAGTAGTTAGTATTTCCTGTGTTCTCTATACATGCACAGTGAACATCACAGTGTTCCGGCACTGCAGATTCGGCCGGATGCCATATTATTCGCATCGACGCAACAATGGGCGTTTTCACGACGTTCGTTGTTCTTCGATAACTCGGTGTAATTAATCAGTGCCGTGTTTAGCTATGTAGAGGTTGGCGACATGGGCGATCGCCAAAGGCGCAGAAATTATTAGGACACAAAACCCATCCACGATATTTATAATTTATTCATACAAAATTGCAAGTAAAGCATTTGTTTTTAGAATCGTTTTAATGCGAAACGCGTAAATGCGTTTAACAGCAGATTGTACTTATAGATATACTGTCATAAAGAGTGCAATATTATATATACATTATATTATACGCATAACACTGCTCTGAACTGTATTAGTGATGGATACCCGAAATTTCGACTTTGCGACTTAATACCTATTAAGGGGAAGTTAAAGCATGACAAGTAGTCGCTCCCTATATGCCTGACGGCTCCTGTCAAAGAACCCCCGAGAAGTAGAAATAGTCTACCTAGGAGAGGAAAATAGTAACTTAATGAAAGTGAGCGCCTATCACTAACGCGCAGTCCACAGCGTAGTGTCATGCGTTGAGCGCAATACGTACTATTTAATTAACATAATATAGGTACAGCTGCTAAAACTTCTATAATAATGTCTTCCAAAAAACTATTTTTATACCATAATTTAAGGCATACAAATTATTTGTTTAAAAAAAAAACCGCAAGGGTGTAGTTGGGCCATTAAACTGCATTGTATAGCCAGTGAAAGTGGAACTTATTGTTGAACAATTAAAAGTAAGCACGTACCTATGAATTATTTCGTTGGAGAGGCAGACCTCCTAGACTACATAGAACGTATTGACAAACACAGGTAACGCAGAGTGTGCAAAATTTTGTTTTTTTGCCAGAGGCGCAATGATAAAGTGTAGCTACAGCACTGTGATTAATTAATATATTGTTCCGCACATATATCAATGAATTACATTTTGAACTCGAGTCGATATGCAACGGTGCTGTAAAATATATGAGTATCTTAAGTACATCCTGTATCAGTGCTCATGATGCTGCAGAAGCCTGTCAGCTTCATCAGTAACAGGAGGTGTTGTGGTGTTGATTGTTGACATTTATCCGTTTAAATACCTATATCTTAAAAATCCGCTTAAAAACTTCCACAGCGGTTGTCGACGTAACAGCTGCCTTCGATACAGTATGGAAAAAGCTTTTTGGTTAACTCCATGAAATTTTTCTGAAAAACATACTTAGTAACCACTTGCACGCCATGTCCACCTCAACAACGATAAAAAAAAGTAAAGAAAGAAGTAAGAACATAATATGGTCCAAATTGCATTCCTTAACGTCCGTTTTTCCGCGTTACATTGCTCAACCACTCTACACTATCGATATACTCAGTAATGTTACTTAAGTATTCGTAAACCCGGATGATATCCGTATCGCATGTACTAGGAAAATATTTTTGATGCTTTAAAATGTATTTCACTCTAATTTCCAAACTTTATAGATAAATACTTCAAACAGCGGAGACTTACATGAAATTCCAGCAAAACTGAAACTACAGCTAGAATTTCAACTAAATAGCAAGATGTACAATTTCAGCTTAGAAATAATAGTCCCTGAACACGGCATAAAGCATGGTCTTTGCCCAAAGTACTGGCTTAAGTGTTACGCTCTTGTTTAAAAACTATTTAATTAATGTTACGGTAATAATATGATCGACTCCCGCAACAATAATGTTCAAAAACATATAGCGACGCAGATTGCAGTGCTGACTTCTCAACACTTACAACTTCTGTTATCGCTCTAGTGGATTTAGTCGCCGAATATTGTGATTAAGTTTGATTAAATAATTTGCTAATGTCAAAAAAGAGAAAAATATGCTATATCGTCTCAATCAAAGCACGCGCATCGTTACAAAAACAATTAAATCTACCCTTATCAAATGGTTATTCATCCCTCAGCTCTAACCACCTCAGTTCTAACCCCGATTTAAGATAGTATATGGTTGCCCAACGACCCATTAGAAAAATGTTGTCACACGGCATAGGATTTAAATCCAAGAGTCACGTGATTTGCGACTGTTTTCGCATATAGCGCTCATATCGGTTAAAATAAAAACTAAAAATATTTTTTATGTTATACGCCTATATAAATAGTATAAAAATATGTGTAATGATCGTATTATATTATGAATTAATCAACATTTAAATCCTATGCCGTCTTATCTTAGCTCATTGGGCAACCATAATATTTTAAATCGTGGCTCTATCATAACCCCTTTGCAGCTTCAGCACAAAAAGGCGTTGCTCAAAATTCAAATAATGGACTAAATGCAAAATGACTCCAGTTTATCGATCTATGATTACTCCAAATTTAGTTGTTGGGTTAGGTTGTAATTTACTTAAATCTCGCCGCCCCCCACTGGAAACCTCTGTTTCGTTTAACAACGATAGCTATACTACAATGTGCTATAGTAACTGGAAAAACATTTGGAACCTTCACGCTAGCGCCTTTATATACTCCCTTTAAAAACCCTGCGAGTATAGGAGTGTCTATAGATTCAGGTTAAAATCTCCCCGGAAAGAACGATCAACTTAAAACCGTGGATTTGTATGGGTTTATAGGAAATATGGAAATCTCATTTAATTGGATATTGTTCCTAATCCGCCCTGTGACAGAGATCGCCTTATTCAGAGCTTAGCACACATTTTATAAAACTAATCTAAAAGAAAGTGTATTAGAAACACTTGAACAGATCCAAAATTTGACTCTTAAAGCAACCGGGAATGGCTAAGAAATATTGAAATGTATTAATCTATAATTTATATCTTATACCTATGTTTATTTACTGTGTTAATGGTTTTAAAATGCATAATTTATTATCCACTATCATTGTTGTTATGCTTATGATTGTTTACGTCAATTTAATATTGTATATTATATAATGTTCTGATGTTCATTTAAATTTTAATGTTTATTTGCCGTCCGAATAAACAAGTAGAATGGTAGTGATGAATACCACTTACATTTGTGGTGCACTATAATATTTCACTTGTGGTTCATATAAACTTCATACTTCATTCGCTTTTAAATAATTAACATTGGTTTAATGGTTCAGTATTCTATATTTATTACTTACCTGCTTATATTGAAATTCTTATGATCAATATATTCATATATTTTTTTTATAATGAAATATTATTAACTATATACGTATATATAATACATTTAATAACTATAAATTATTATCATTAATTACAATTTTATTAATTTTTAGATAAAGCGAAGAAAAAGTATGGAAATCTGTGCGAAGTCGGGGACGGTGTTTCGAACAGTGAAGTGTTGGTAGTTATGTTGGAGAGATCTCCTGGTTCCGGTCTAGGTCTTAGTTTGTCCGGTCATAAGGACCGAACAAAAATGGCGGTCATGGTTTGCGGATTGAATCCCAACGGTCCAGCCGCGAAGTCCGGATGTTTACGGGTCGGCGACGAAATTTTAGAGGTACGTATCCTACATCGTAATAAAAGATTAATGGAATCGCTGTATAAATGTGCTACCTCCTATTTAAAGGACATCCCTCGGGAAATTTAACGAACATTTTTTAACGTCGTAAACTTAATACTTATAACATCGATCTCTATACCCAAATACGCCACGCATTCGGATATGGATATCATGTATATATTATACAACTTACATTTTTAAAAGTTTCTTTTTTAAAATCGATTGGAATTCTAGGATTGAAACATAATGAACTTAATCTGCGTAGTGTCTTGATACATACTTGGTTATAGTACCTAGATATATACCACAAATTAATTAATAACTATTCTATACAACTAATATTGTAATTGAAGGGTCTTAGCGATAGTAATATTAAATTAATACCAAAGCCTTTTGGCATTATAACTTTCATATACATATTTATTTAATAATAAAAATGTATAATATTGATAAGGACTACAACAGAATTACGCATAATTTGCTCGGTTATAAAATATAGAAATATGGAATACAAAGAAAATATTATAATAGTTTTACTTATTTTATAAATGCAAAAATGTATTATCTAATTAAACTTTTTGGTAATCCATTCTTTTGCATAAGTTAGGCAACATAATGACTGAATAGCTATACCTAAATAATATAGTAATTATGTAAGGTTAAATATCTATAACACGCACGACAGGTTGTCACAAGGGAGTATAAGAGAACGGCATTCCTGAGCTCATTATGGTTTTAAAATAATGTCTTTATAATTGGTATAAATTTAGGAGTGGAAGAATATAAAAAGCACTAGATGGTCAAAATATTTTGAAAATGTTATTTATATGTATAGTATCGCTCAATAAAAGAGTGTAAGTACATTTGTTAACATAAAAACATAATAATATTCTAAAAGTTTGTTCTAGTATAGGTATAGATTTAAATATATTGCATACGTGTTATATTTATTTCTATTCACAGTATTGAAAAACTGTATGTATTTAGTCTGACGTCCTTCATATTATAGTATTATTATACTACCTATATAATATTATAATATACTAGGTATTTTTAAACAGTATACAATGTAATATACATCAATAATGGGTGAAAGATAAAATAAAAAAATGTACATTAATCACAGTATATTGATTTCGGGTAGTACTCGATCTTTATAACCTTCTTAGTTTAAAATATTTTTATTAGTAACAATGTAACGTACTGTTGCAGCAGAAAAAAAATTCCTCATTCTCCATGACCGTATTTTATACAATGTAATAAATAAATCCATGATAAATATAGGTAATATATAATATATGCATACAAAAAATACATTTATGAATGGCTTTTTCAATAACAATAGCGTCGTAACGCCGTAGCCGCGTCGTAACGTATATTTGTATGTATATGTATATAATATAGGATATCCTGTGCATGCGTATATACGCATAATATTATATAAATATATCGTCCTCCCATCGTTTATCATATACATACATTGTATATATATATATATTTATAGATTATGATGCATGTACTTGCAGTATGTATATATATGTATACACAATATTATATTATGTGCAGGGTAACTCGAAAATCCTAAGGCCAAATTGAAATCTGATACGGTCTGTTATGATAATATGATAAAGTCTCGTCTCCTCGTCGTCGGTATAAAATATAATAATAATGCGCGTACAGCGATTGGACCTTTGTCGCCTCCACACCTCGCGTATATAACTCTGTCGTCGCGATATACCCGCGAGCATAAATCATAGTCGTTAAACCTATAACTCAATGGGTGGTTACGTTTGTATATAGAATTGTATGTGCGCGCACGGCCGGGATGTACATCTACAGTGTACACTCAAGTAAACTTATACCGCAACGGCGGTCGGTGTTTGTTCTGTATTATATTACCCATATACCTACTCCGTGGACCAATCGGCGGGATACCTGCATAACTCAATAACAAAAAGTCGTATAGTCGCCTGCGTTCGCTCGTCGAAAGTCGCAACCGAAATCGTCTTAAAAATGCGCCCATGGTTGTTTTATATCATCTAGACTTTTACTGCCGTTCGAACCGGGGCCCAGGCGCCCAGCAGACCCTATACAGGACACCCATCATATTATATACAACACCTACGTGCGCATACAGTTTATTATACATTTATACGTATCTGCAGTTTACAAACTACCTTTATGACCTATATATGTGTTATACATGTATGGTATCTACGCGTGTGTGTGTGTCGTCCGATACTCCGATCCTATTTCTTTCGTAATTCACATAATATTTATTTGATCATTTGAGTTCTAATTTTGTTAAAAATAAAAATCTATCCAGTTGTTAGAACGCCATATAATTTGTACCTACAGAGTTGTTATTCGCATGTCTTTGTCACGACTGTTATAGGACTCTAGCTGTTAATATAAATAACTATAATATGATATATATATATACATACGCCCTCTGTCCTTTTAACAACGAACACTCATTATTTCGTTCACTTTTTTTTACTTCTTTAGACATTTTCGTATCAGAAAATGTAAGATATATAATATATTTCTAACACTTTTATACTACCTGTATATTTCTATCCCCTATTTCTGTCGATAAACCAACCATCCACTTTTTATTTTATGAGTCTTGTGTATAAGTGCCAATTCAGTCACGTTAGTATTTAGTATAATATTTATACATTTTATGTTGGCAAATAATATTTTTTATATAAAATAACACTTTAGCTGTGTTTGCATAATCTTACAACAAAATTCAAATTAAAAACTATTGATTTAAATAATATATCATAAATATCAATTATCATACTAGAACTGGATTGTTTAATGTAGACTCTTTCTATATAATATTATTGATTTAGTTGAATATTATATTAAACGAAGTATATAATTAGTTAATTAAAAAATTCAAACTATGCGATTTCATAGTTCTCTTTTGCAGCATTGCAATACGTATCGTATTTTACTTTGGGTAAAGGTTATGCAATTCTGTGAGATTATGGGTTTAGGTAGACTTTCATTTGGCGTGTTGAAATTCAAACTATCCTGCCGGTTTTAGACTTATATATTAAAAGAACACGCCCTGTTTTTATTTCGAACACAAAATTACTTTTTTTTCTTCGATTCCTCTACGTGTGTTTGGTAACGCAAAATAATAGTTAGGTATATAGTTTTATATTATATTTATTATATATACAGCTGATGTGCACAATAAGTAAAATACAAATCGCTGACAGAAACCATTATCTGCACCACACATATTATATTATATGTATATAGGTATTGCTTTTTCCAACCAAAATCGAAACTACAATAAATTTATTGAACAATAACAACACGTAGCTGTGCTGTTATAGGCTATATGCAGTACCAATATAACTATATGCATACCTACGTTTACATCATGTGTTTGTATGCACGAAAAAGTTCTATCGTACGTGTATATTAATATAGCCACGTTCATCATATAGCTACCCTTTAGCACGCTCATAACTTATTCATGGACACACAACTCCCCCAAGGCTTTGATATTCATCCGGTGACGAGGGATACAGGTGCAGGCAGGACAGAGTATATAAATGGGAAATGGGTTTAATTTAAAATGCATCACGTTATATTGGCTCAGAGCCTTCCTTGACTCGGAATCGTCGGATAGAGGGAGGGGTGGATTTTTATTTGTTGAAACAGTGAAACCGATTTTATATGTTTATAGTCTCTTATGTCATTTGTTTTAAACGGATCTTGGATACGACTGTATGAGTGATGTATATAATATATTTTAATGGCTGTATATAGCAAATACCAATATATATATATATATATATAATATAGTATTATACCCTACATTATAATAATATATATTTTTACTGCGCTCGTAAAATATAAATATAATAATAGGAGAAGAGTCGTCTGCTAAAGTTTGTTCACTGTAGTGATACTGAAATGTATAATATATGAACATTTGTTGATGAAAATGACTTTTTTTGTCATAAAAAAAGGGTCCGGAAAAAAGCTGACATACGCAGCCGTGATGTGTAGGGAGCGATTTCGCAAGTTATGGTATGTACCTACAAATGGAAGTGGGAGTGGATTCAGAGTTCGGACAGAAACGGTTGACCTATATTTGGTTTTCCCGTAGGCCAAAAGGTCAAAGGTATATAATATGATTTTTCACTATTGTACCTATAAATCATGTTTATTTTATGAAAACGCATTTAAATATAACAGAATTAATTACCTATGTATAATATTTGATATTGTAGGCATACTTACGTGTTCTATATATTATGCATTTTTATAAAATATAAAATATTTTTTTTTTAGGATGTCTTATATTCATCGCATTATAGTATTATTATTACCTACTATTTACTATCATTTTATACACGGTTAATATTTCAAATTATAAATATCACGTAATTACATTATTTCTTTGTTGGTTGGATTATATTTTATATTAAATTGACGTGTATATAGGTACATAATATATATACTATATGAGGAAATAACATAGGTACATGGGAAGATTTTTAATTTTACATACTTTGGTAACTTTTAAATATGTCTTCTAAAACCACGTATATTTTGTATACAATTTCATTGTAGGTATACTACCACTTGCTAAGTATAATATTCCAGAAATTAATGGCAGTATAACATTGCATACTATTATTGGTATACCTTTAAAGTATAAATAATAAAAGAACATTACTTCTTTTAGTAAATGTATGAATTGGCACAAACTTCAGCAGTAATTAAGAAGAAATATAATTTCTATAAAATAAATAAAAATTTGAATAGGTATCTATTAAGTTTTAGTTTGAAACTAGGAACGTTGGTAATTTCAAACATTTTTTAACGTCTAGCTACGTTTGTTCACTTTTATTATTGAATGACAAACATACAGGATAATTCACTGAACACAAAAAACAAGACAATTTAATCTAGACAATTGGTGTGTTTTGAAAAAAAAATAATCCGCTTTGAAGTTCTATTATAACACTATTTTTTATAGTGTATATTAAACCTATTTCAAAGTAGTGTTACACAATTTCACAGTGTATACCTTGCCACTTTACACCCCTTACCATTCTTTAAATGCTTTTTTTTTTTTGAAAAAATAAACGATTTTCAATAAAATATGGTTAGTGTATAAATATTCAATTTAATTATTGACATTTTAATAAAATATTATTATAATTCATAATAAACAATTAAAAATACGGGTGGTTTGCATTTAAAAAATAGTGCAAAGTCATCATGATTTTAAACAATAAAAGATTCGATTTTTTAAAAATATATATAATAGTTATTATAGTTTATTAATACTGTAAAAGTACTTAAAATGAATAACATTATTTTTAAATTAAAAAAACAGACTGGAGTAATGAGTTTCGTGCGCGCTCTGTATATGTACATATTAAGCATATAAATAAATATAAATTATAAAAATTTTAAACAGATAATTTATATTATATCTACTGTATTATAATTACTACTTCTTATATCAACTATTGCTTAGATTATTACATTAATTTCATTTTAACTATTTCAGTTTCCAATCACATTATTAAAATAATTATAAACATAATTCACATTTTAAAAAAATCGGACAATTTAGATAACAATTCACTAGCCAATATTGAAAATATGTACCTACTACTGGTACTTACTTAATAAATAATTACCCACAGCTGTATAGGATTAATTATCATTGTTAATTAACCTATATTATATAATCTGCAAACCGTAAAAATATTAAAAAATTCAAAGTTAAATAATTTAAAAGCTTATATTTTCTAATGTTCAAAATTAGTTACGTCTTAAAATATGTTGGTGAATTGTATAATATATATTATATTTAAAATTTAAGAAACCTTGACATATTACGTATAAGATACTTACGTTGATTACGATTTACAAGACTATTGTATTAGTTATTTTTTATTATTTAATACAAATCAAATGATCTATGTATAAATTATCTGTTCATTAATTTTCATTTGTGTGTAAAATACTAAAAATATAAGAATAATATTGCTCTTTTTACTTTTTAAATTCGAGTTGTTAATAAAACAATTTAGACTTTACTATACGTATTAGAGTATTACATATACTACCACTCAATAACACTTTAGGAGTGAGTTATAAGATTTCTTATAATGATTTTTTTTGTGTTTGTACATAATATACCTATTAAATATATTATATATAATATATAAACATAAAATTAATCATCTATAAAATTTGACCTTGAACGTCATATCGTATAAGTCCCGCCTGTGTCCTTTTTTAAAAATTATAGGTGCCTGATGATGGTTTAGATATATATGTCTCTATAGATGATGATTAAAGTTTATTGGATTCACAGATAATAGTTTTGGAGTATATTTTACTTTATTAGACTAATTGGAAACAATTATAGATCTTGTTAAGCTTAATGAATTATTATAGTAGACTAGGTAGTAGGTACCAGGGTACCTACTTTTCTTGAACCTAATATTTTTCATTGTTATTAGTTTAATAGTTTATTGCTTATTAATTATTATTATAATTTATATACGTTCGGAATGGTGACTAATTAATATTTACGTTACTCTTACAGTCTTACTTCGTAATATCCTTACATAGAAATAAAAAAATAAAATCAGACATTTTAGCAAGTACTGTTTTAACGGAGTTCTATTTTTCAATATTGTTATTAAATGTATAATAATAATAAACCATAACCGGTGCATTATCTTCGTCAATCTGACCTGACCGTGCCAATGTTGTTCAACATTATGTCCTGTATTACTGCCCGGATTTTTAAATTAATTGTATTTCCTAATTTTAACAAATTATGTCATCACTCCATGTGTCATTTATCCATTTAAACCCAGATAATCGTAGATAATTATAATAAATTATTATATTCATCAAATGTGTGCGTTCTACATAATATTGTTTAAATTTTAATAATTACTTAATTGTAAATACACAATAAACATTAGTACTAATCTATGAATTATATTATGAGATTATTTCTGCAATCTTCGTGCTATAATGCATTAGAAATATAAATAAAATAACATTAAAGAATATTAAAAATAATAAGTACCTACCTACTACATTTATATTTTATTTCCACGTTTAAAATTGTATTAATTACAATACAATTCTATATCAACCATTGAACTATCAATTAATATGAATCTTTTTTATATTTTTAACTATATATAGGTAGGTATTAGGTACCTACAAATATAGAGGGACTATTTCTTGCATATGCAAGTGCCATTATTATAGAATTATTACTATAATTGTTATATTTTTTTTTTATTTAAGTTGATTTTTAACATTGTCTATTGTCTTATTAATTGATATCCATTTTGTGAAAAGTCAACATTTTTCAAAAATGTTATTACCTTGCCCAGATTAAAGCAAAAGCAGAATTGTGGTTTACCACAAATTTAAAAGCACCATAAACACTATTATTAGTTTGTAAATAATATTTTCAAAATATCTTTATTTTTTTAGATTATTTAATATCTATTTCTATAACCATGTAGTTATTGTACTTGTTGTTTATTTAAAATGTCCAGATTACGATTTTACGTGTAGGTATATAATATACATGATGATATATGTAGGTACCTAATTAATTATTACCTATCAATAAAAGATTCAAAAAGTGTTAGATTTTTAAAGATAATTTTTGGTTTGCACGCATATATGAATCAATATAAGTAATGA
Organism: Macrosiphum rosae; assembly: GCA_016617965.1. Taxonomy (NCBI): domain Eukaryota; kingdom Metazoa; phylum Arthropoda; class Insecta; order Hemiptera; family Aphididae; genus Macrosiphum; species Macrosiphum rosae. The sequence continues at coordinate 74,613 of WHPZ01589683.1, forward strand.
TCATTACCTATATTATAATAATAGTGCGTAGTACTGTAGTGCTATAATATAGTATAAATAGTATAAATAGTATAAATAGGTAGTATAATACATGGGAAACGGACATTTGACAGTCGACAATTGGCCATATGCATTTGGCAGAACAATTGACATCTGTACAATGGACATTCGACACCAAAAATTATGTGTAAAAAAACAAACAACTTTTTAAGATACTCTGAAATTATTTGTAATATTGTCTTTCATAAAACACAAAGCACGCTCAATTTCTACTTGACAACTGTCGGTATTATGTGAATATTTTTAAATGCATATTACTATATTCTAAAATTCATTTGTGCTCTGTAATGAAACTGGTACGGCAGCCTTTGCCACATTCATTTTTCTGTTCAACGAATGTCCGACGTAAGTTCCATATTTTTTTTTAAACATAAATATAATTGGCACAATAAGTTTTAGAATTATTAATAAAACTATAAATTCTTCTATTTTAAGGTTCATTTTGTATATTGCGCAGTCACTCGCAACACGCAAACTAATACTTACCAATTTATCTAAATTAATAACTATTTATCCTGGTGAGTGGCGGATCTATTGCTCCGCTTTTATTATTGGTATTAAATTATGATTATATGAACATTAGATTACCAGATGGGTGAGAAGTGTTTTAATTTCGCAATATAGAACATGTAATATTATTTATAAAATGGCAAACATTTTATAAAAATGCATTTTTTACATTTAATTTAAAGCTACACAATATTTATAGTATATTTTACTTTTTACATAATACGATGATAAAATTATTTGTGGATCGTATAATTTCATTAATGTTATTCGACTTGTGATTGGCGTCCCCTCAGACCATACTACACGCAAAAAATAAAATATAGTACCTATGTAGTTCACTGCTATATATAATTTATTTATGTTTCTAAGTAACGAATCGATCAAAACTTCTAATTAACCTAATGGATTAAAAACCTTAAACGTTGAAAATTATTTTTTTTTTTTTAGGTTAATGGGGTAGTTTTACACGGAAGATGTCACCTAAACGCCTCAGCCATAATCAAAGGTATACCGGGACCAATATACAAAATAATTGTGCTAAGGTAAACTCTGGTTTTTATATTATTTATTGTAATGTTCATTTGTATAGAACATTTTTTAATGGATTACATTTTTTCCACACCTTCCACTTACGTATAGACCACCTAATGATTTAAGTCAGACATTTTTGTATACCCAATATTTTAACCTAATTACTAAATTTGTTCTGCAGGAAACCTACGGCCCTGGACGAATTAGCGGTGCGACCGATCACTCAGTTTCCTATTACACTAGATGACGAGGTTAGTAATTAAACTAGTTTTATATTATTTTCATCTCTTGTATTCAATAACAATTAAAATAATGGATTTTTTGGCAGACACCAGAGGAGAAGTATGCCAATTACAAAGGCCTACGGATCGTTACTATGAAGAAGGTAAATATTTCTGTTTTGATGTTTCCTATAAACATAAATTATAATATAATATACCTACCTATAATCTATATAAACACTATAACCTTGTAAAATATAAAATTACACTCCTGTATAAAATTATTATGGGCACTTGGCTCTTATTTTCCTGTATATCTTAGACCTATATAATTTATATATATTGTACAATTTGTGAAATTGATAAAAAAAACCTCCGAGTTTTGTTCACACCAACACAGCATTTAATTTGTCCCATACCCAAAACATTAGATATATATATTCAATACATATATAATATATATATATTATATACCTAAATTATGTATTCGTATAAAATAAACACGCTCAAAAATTAATGATCACAGGATTAATCACTTATATATAATGTTGTGTAGTACAGTTGATTTGATATGTTTCCTATAGCCCTGTATCAGTTTTACATACGAAGGCCAAATCACAAATTCACCCACACAACAGGTAAAATAACACAGCACACTGGATCGTTGAATGATGGTTTTTATTTCTGCGTATAATTTGTTTTGTTTATTATTATTTTGTTTATACATATTATTATATCATATAATGAACGTTGCGTTAAGAAACAATGTAACCCATATCGAAAGTAGGAGGGCAAATCGTTCAGAAAAAAAATTGAAAATAAGGATAGAGTGTGATATTCATATAATTATTTCTAATTATATTGCAGAATGCAATTTCTTAATTTAGTGAAGTCATAACCCCTCGATATATTATTGGAATTGATTGACTCAACTACAGTGATGATATTTGAGAGGGGTGGGGGTGGAAATAGTGAAACTATTAGATACCTTTCAAACATTTGAAGTGCCCCGTTTTTTGAAGTCTACTTATTGATTTTATATTTAATAATTGTTTAACATTTTCTATCACCACAATACGGGGTATATAATTATTACCTACCTATTACCTACCCTCCAAAAATAATGTTTGGTATTTTTAATTTCATCATTAAATAATTCAAGAAAATTCTAATTTGTTGATACCTATAAACATTTGCTTATAAGTAGTTAAAAATAATAGTTATAGTGTTAGGTGTCTATTTAATTATGAAAGTTTTTATTTTTTATTAGTAAGCCATGTTTATTTACGTAGGTGTTCATTAATTCGGATTTCGTTATTTTTGTATTCTCGATTCTGAGCTGAGCGATTAATGTATTTGTTTTGTAATTATATGTGTGTTTTCAGCGTGTTTTTCTGCAACTTTCACAGATTAAATCGGGGCGTGCTACCACTATAATTTTAGTATGAATCGATGGTCAATTATTTTTCTATCACCAGATATTGTCTGGTATAGAGTTTAAATATGTCAATTCGAATACATTTATCAATTACTTTCAAAATATTATGATTGCATTTAAAAATAATATAAATTAAAACGTATTTAAATTATTGTAGTAATAATAAATTTGAAATATACAGAGTGATTTTTTAAGCATGCTCGCCATATTTTTGCGCTTACATTATTATTACCTATACGTATATTCAAATTCTGATTTTTGGATTTTTTGGATACACAGGGAGACCATATTTTTGAATACTTGAGATTTTTCGTACCACTATTAAGGATGTTCCTCTGTCAATATAAACTTCTGTTTTTCATATAGGAGCCCACTTTTTTACTTTTAATTATTCAACTGACATTTTTTTGAAAATTTTAATGTATCTAAAACAAAATTTTAACGAATAGTTTTTGAGTTATATAACTTTGTGTATTAAGAATAATATGTCTACGGCCATAGGTTAAGTAGATTTGGGGCCTTGGGGGCTTATATGATTTGAAAAATTTAGTAATTATACTATTGATCTATCAATATAAATAATTTGTTAAAATTATCTATTATAATATTATCATTATAAAATGCTGTCTGGGAAGTCTAATGAATAGTACATCTAATATTACATATAGCTTATATTTATATAAAACCATATTTAAGGATTTATTATCCTTAGTACAGACATTTTAATAACTCAATGATTTCGATCCATCAAAATATTCAAGAAAATAATTACCTTTTAAATAATTTACAGTAAAAATTACTGGGGGGGGGTCTTATATTTCTCCTCAAGTAGTACAAAATATATCAGGAATTTGAAAATATAATCTTTAGAATTAAAGATCTTAAAAATTCTAAAAATCAGAATTTGAATAAATGTAATATTACGGGGAGAAATGGAGGTGAGCATGTTTAAAAAATCACCCGGTATAAATGCTTGATAAATGGTCATTAAATTGTATACAGTTTTAACTTTATACATATTAGGTACCTATACATAACAATAAATTGGTTTAGACTGAAGAACCAACTGATATTTTACAAATTATAACTACGGCTTAAAATATCAGCATTAAAAAGCAAATTAAATAGAATATAAAGATGTACTCACTTCATTCGGTGAATTTTAAAAATTCAAACAAAATTTTTTTTCACTTTTGGAATAAAACAATAAAAATTGTCAACTAGCGTATTTATCAATAATTTACTTTTTTTAAATATTTAAAGAAGATAGAGCTAAAACTAACATTCTATTATTTCCTGATTATGAAGTAGGTACAAATTGTATTATAAAAGATATTATAGGTACCTAATTATTAATTATATTGTAGTGTTATTTCAATAGTTTAGAAAAAGTTGAATAAATTTTGTTTAATCCTTTTCGTTTCGGAACTAGCAAACTGTGGGCATTGAAATTAAACTATAGCGGGTGATTATAGCATCCCTGAGCACTACCCCTTTGACATAAATTAATTGAATTCGCGATTTTACCATACTACTATCCCGATGAATCTGCGTACGTGTCTGATATTATCTTATTTATTGAAACGGGAACGATATTCATAATTCATGTATTCATGTATGCATAAAATAAGTAGGAATATAATATAATACGATGTAGTGTGTTGGTACTTAGTAGTTAGTACTTACCTCTAGGACGTGTCAGTTATTCAACGATCTTCGTTATCATTGCAATACTGCAGCACTCAAAGAGTTTGCCCTCCTGCTAAAATATATAATATACATAGTAGAATATAATATACAAGGTGTAAACATTGACCGTTATATTTTCGTTGTGCATGCATTTTATTCTATTAAACACGTTTAATGTAATATAATATTATATGTGTATGACGTCTGATCACTGCTGCGAGTGTTTTAAGTTTGAACATATAATATAGAGTTTTGACACACTTAATAATAACATAATACCGTGTAGTATGTATGTCATTCAAAAAAAAAAAAAAAAAAAAATGCTTACTAAAATAATAGCAATAACGTTTTGTATTTTTATTGCAGAGTCCTCATGGTTTGGGCATAATGATTTTAGAGGGGAAACACGCGGAACTCGGGACGGGCATATTCATATCCGACATACAAGAAGGAAGCCCAGCTGAACAGGTGAATACTATATTATGATGGTTTTCTGGAAAACGCGGTGTTATATTTTTGCGCGTTTTCCTGCAACATAATACATAGTAATAATAATAATAATAATAATAAAAAAAGAACGTTGTAATATGGTTACACGTAATTTCAGCTGTGCAAATATTTGCCAAAAAAAAAAAAAAAAAAAATGGGTTTATCTACCACCGACATAATATAATAGTGTAATACAATTTATTTTACAAACATTCTTACTCCAAACATGTCTATACTACCTTTACAGGCTGGTCTGACGGTAGGCGATCTGATTTTGGCTGTGAATAAAGACACACTTCTGGGGAGTACGTACGACGCAGTGAGTAATAAAAATAAGTAATAACAATAACGACACGTGTACAACTACTTAATGTATAGGTACATCAAAATTCAGAACCCGATTTTTAATTGAATAAACGTGATTTTTCAGGCGTCATCGTTGCTGAAGAAGACTGAGGGTGTCGTGACGTTAGTGGTATGCAACCCGCGTAAAGACGAGGGAGTGACGGTTGCGGACCAGAAGACTGCCGATAAACCTAAACAACCGGAAAAACCGAGTAAGTCCGTGGCTATTCGATCTTCGAAAATATATTTCGTTTTATTTTTTTTTTGTCTTGATTCTGTTACATTAAGCTACATAATATAATTTATTTAATTTTTGCTGCATGATTACCTACGCTCTTGCATATACGTTCGCATGGATCGTTGTTATTAATTATTTTTCTCTGTGAGTAATGTTTTAAAAATAAACTAACAAAAATAATTGTTCAGTTGTGTACGCGTGTATACGAGTAGTATTAATAAAACCATTTTAAATCTTAGAATCTCAATCGCCCGTTTGTTTGGACCATTCAGTCGAACCGCCACCAGATCCTGCGACCGCCCCGATTAAACCAGGTTTCGAATCGACGATCGAAATCAACAAGGACAAAGTCGGCTTGGGTCTCAGCATAGTAGGCGGATCTGATACATTACTGGTAATAATAACTATTAACTAATACTTAACAATAATAATAATAATAATAATTATAATAATAATAATAATGATGATTATATACAAAAAATGCCTATAGGCTTTCTAGCCATAAACCTATAGTAGCTGTAGGCTATAAATCTATAATATATAAGAAACATTTGCGTTCTTGTGAAACAAAAATCTGAGTCGCGTGTTGTCGTGTCACTGCAATCTGCTTTAGTATTATGTTTTGCGGTAAATTATATTATATTTTATTTATTATAATCTGTGTATGTTAAAAGGACGTAGTCATCATTCACGAGGTATATCCAGACGGAGCCGCAGCCAAAGACGGCAGACTCAGGCCCGGGGATCAGTTGGTGGAGGTGAACGGGGAAGACTTTAGGAGCATAACGCATATCAAAGCGTTGGGCGTCTTACGGCAAACGCCGGCAAAGGTATACTATAGTTATAATAATATTAGATGTGCCCTGCAACATTACGACACGGTATATTATAACGTGATTTATGGCATCATGCATATTATTTATAAGATTATATTATAAAAAATATACCTATCTATATCTGCAAAGTAATTCCTTTAAATCTGAAGCGAAAGAGAACACTATCAATTGTCAGTGTCCCAGTTGCAATCGTTGTGTTTTTGAGAAGAAATCGCTTTTACGCCTTCTTTATAAATAATATTACCTATTAATATTCTTTCTTACCTTCTGTATACCGACAATATTTTTGTTAAGAAAAAATAAATAACTTTACCAACAATATACGGAACTTTTTCTTTGTTTATAAGCATTTTAGGTTTAGATATGATATAATAAAAGGTAGAAGAAGATATTCCGAAAGTTAGTGTCGCACTTACTGAACTCTGCAGCTTATCTAAACTTTAAAAATGCTGCGGTTGTAAAAATGTGATAATGTATTTAAATTTACTTTATATTTATGCAGCCGAATTCTAATAATTGGTACTTGGGAATTTACAATTAAAAACCTAAACATAGTAAGAATTTATATATCTTTTGAAACCTCAAAAATCCGCATTAAAAGAGAATCGCCTTGGAATTATTATAATGACATGCAAAGACTCTTTTCCGAGCCGCACGTCGAACGGTACTAATATGGCAATATATTATTATAATATTTCATACTTGTGCACACTTGCACACTGCCTTATGTAGCATTATCTGTTTGCTTACATATTATAACATATAATTGATATTGAATTTCCCAAAGGTGACCATGGTCGTGTTGAGGGACGAGTCGTGCGTTCCAGACGAAAATGGTCGTGTTTCCGCTGACACGACGAATATCATGGACGCGTTCGATGTGGAACTGACAAAAAAACCCAGCAAAGGTCTAGGGTTGAGCATAGTGGGCCGGAAATCCGGTTCGGGAATATTTATATCGGACATTGTAAGTGACATTTCCCGTGGGGTAAACATAACGTACCTATATGGCGTGGATTTTAAAAGTTCTAACAAACAAAAATAATAAAATAAAAATATTTGTACAACGCGTATAATTAAAACGCAATGTATAAATGCTCTAATAATTTCCATAAACGGTTTAATAGTAAAAATAAAGTTAATTTTTTTTATGCACGTGTACACGGAACACGCGAGATTAGAAAACAATAGTCTGATACTCTTATACTATAGAGTCTATAGCATCTCACAAATATTCATTCTGTATTCAATCATATTGTTTAATGAAAAAAAAAACTATACACCGTGAAGGACGTGTAATTGCGACCGTCTTGGTATAATAATAAAATACGAGAGAATTTCGGATTTCCATTTAGCACACCTATACCTATTATATACCAACCGGTTACCTGCATAGTGTTTGGTTATCTATATACGTATTTTTGCAGGTGGCCGGAGGTGCGGCCGGCGTTGACGGCCGTCTGATGAAAGGCGATCAGATCTTGGCGGTCAACGGCCAAGACTTGCGGAACGCATCTCAAGAAGAAGCCGCTGCCGTACTGAAGACGGCGACGGGCCGAGTCACTTTGAAAATTGGTCGTCTCAAAGCTCGCTCGTCAACGTCTAGTTCGGACAAGTAAGCGCCGATATTAAATATTGTATATTATTATTTATATCAGTGGCCTAACTTTTCAGGTTTTTTGACCTGCAGGTAATGACATTTTTCAGTTCCCTCTTTCCCTTTCCCGCCGTGTAAGCGCTGGTATGGGTATAGGCCCGAAAGGTACGGGAAATGAATAATTCGTTTTTAAGAACTATGATTATATTATATAATATGCAATTAGTTATTTCAGTAAAAGGAAAAGGGCGTTATACTTGTCCGCCCAACGACCGAATTCCTTTTTGGTTTTATCGGGGGAAAAAATCATATATTTTCATTTTTCATGTAGGTATCCAGCTCAAATATATAATATAGTAAAATATTTTGCATTGCGAATATACCGAACTCTATTTAATTTCAAACGTTTACAGTTGGACAATTTGAAGTTTGAAATTTTGCGAAAGCGGCGGGTTATGCCATTAAAACATATAATGCTTCTATAAAAAAAAATTAAATTCTATTTTATACAAATTTAATAGCATTTGAATCAGTCGTTTAGGTCTAGTCGCCACAGCAGGACCACATCGGCAGTCCTTACTCCTTGTATAGCCATAGTTATGCCACTGATATACATGCAATATATATGTATACCTACTACCTAGTGTTTATTTTTATAAATTATAATATATATGTATATGGGATATGAATGCATATCTCGAACAATGACAAGCGTTGGGCAGTCAACAGACTTAAAAACGAAGAAACAAATCTGTCGGAATTATGTCACAATAATATAATATTATATAATAATGTGATACCTATACTCGTCGAGAAACTCAATATAATATTGTTTTTTCATGCTAACCTCCGGGAATACGTGTAGAAAATGATTTTCATATTCTGTAAGTAAAATGCCTTTGTGGAGTGTCCACAGTAGAAATAATTACTATATAGTCGTGTGTATAATATGTGTATATTGTTATAGTAGAACTTATATTCCGATGATATCATATACGTGTGTAGTAAATTAGTAACGAGTTACGTACAATAGTTACGAGCCACTTATAAACTCGTCACTATTATGTAATATTTGCGTGCATTCGTATTGTTGTCGTCTGAGATGATTTTTTATTTGTTTATACTGCATGAATTATGGTCGTTGTGAGTTTTTACAAAATTTTTTTTGTTGTTCTGTGCTTGTTATTATATTATTATTGTATACATATATTAATATGTTATTACTTAGTATATTATATTTTTATCGCATTGGCGTGGCTAAACGCGTTAACGCGCACAGTTCGGTTAATTGCCAGTTGTGTTTCGGGGCCACGTTGCATATTATAATTAATGAATAACCATGCGCGTCGTAGTTGCTTAATGAGACGGTAAGATAGATCTATTATAATATGCCGATGTGTTGCTGCTGATCGCAAATTTGCCGATCGGCGGCGTCGCGTCGGCCTTGTGTGCGTATACCAGACAATACCTAACTATCCGTTTGTATACCTTTATAATATTTATAATATAATATATATCATCATCATCATATTGTAATCGATTAAGGGCCGCGGTGTTCTTATATTATTATGGAACCATCATCATTACATGCAATATTAGGTAGGTATAGGGACAGGCGCGTCCGCTCCGTGAGATGTTCTGTTTTTGCTAATAGATAAATACTTTTTATATATTTTGTTAATTGTAAAAAGCGGTATTCAAGACTTCCCCCCCCCCCCTATGTAATTGACCTGAAGGCGACCCTGGGCAGGTAGCACGGTTTAAGATAGTCTATCTTAAACCGTGATAGGTAGGTATACTGCAGACGCACATTACTAGGCGTGCCTATTGAGATATGCAAATAATACTGCTGTTGCAGTTGTCACTTGTCGATATAGGTAACGAGATAAACGTACACCTATAATGTATCGGAAAATTATTATTATTGTGAAATCTTATCGATTTTGAAACTCGCATACATATACAAAGTCCAATTTAACGCTCCGTTGCGATATAGATTTATTTCAATGTATAAACACTTCAGCACTTAGTATAAAACTGCATAATCGTGTCCCGTCAACTGGTTTTATTAATTTAAGAATGTATGCTTAATACCCAAATTATTAGCGGTGGAGAAAGATAGTCGTGCCTATATGTCAAATGTCAAATATAATCTTATGAAAATAAGATTATAAATAATTATAATACTACTATTTTCTTTCCTTTATTTTTTTTTTTTTGCTTTTAATATTGGCTACCTATATTACACCCATTCAGGTTTATATTATGATATTTTATCATTTGTTTATTTTAGAAAATAAAATGTATTTTACTGAGTTTCAATAATTCGTCGTCTCAGAATGGAAAGGTTCTAAATCGATTTTTTTTGCATATTATTATTTAATAGTTTTTGTTGTATAATTCAATCCTGAAATCTTATCGATCCGTTTATTATTCAATAAGATACAGAGAATGAAGAGGTTCTAATTCATACGCGAATGAATGATAGGTACGGGCTAACTTAAAAACGTTCCCCTGAACAATTACAAAAATTTCGTTAAAACCTTTTCATTCTGAGACGACGAGTTCTAAACTCAAAACACATCTTTTGTTGACGTTCATAATTTGTCATATATATTATATTTTTACATCACTATATAGGTATTTACAATTTGTACATTTTCAATAACTCCCTTGCAATATGGGCTCCGAGGTTAGAGTAGGTATATGATATAACATTAGAAATTCAGAACAATGATAATATTATCAAGACAAGCACAAGCGATTATCATCAGACAACGATGACACATAGAACACCTCTGAAGCTCCCCACCTCCCGCATAAAAAAAATCTAACTTCCGGCACAATAATATGAAGTGATAAATTACAATTACTATTCCTACATTACAGGAGAGCGGGGCACGATTATTATTATTTCCTTGCATCTGGTTCCAATGAAATATGGACAAATACATAATATATATCAGAATTTAAAATATATATGTCCATTCTTCACAATTTCTTGGACATGGACCTCTTTAAGATAACAAATATAGCCACAGACTTTTACCCCTCATCTCCAACCAATTTTTAAAATTTTAAAATTTTATTTTGATTATATTATTTTTAATTTTAATGGAATTTAGTTTTTTACTTTGAACTAATTGTAATAATCCAGACTCTCAGAAATATTTAGTGGCAATGGAATCAAAAATGTTATTGCTCTGCACGTGGATGTCAATAATTCAATATAATATATAGGTACGCCAAAGTTCGATTAATTTACTTGAATGAAAACCGGGTGCCATTGCCCATTTCTTTTGATCATAAATCAATGATATTACCAATCTTTAACGAGTTTTTTTAATCATCAATAACTATCCCTAATGTTGACGTCCAAAAAAATATTATATGCTTGTTTCTACGTTTTATATGATAAATGTGTAGAATTCAAATTAAAACAATTTTCATTATTACTCATATTATATGCATTAAAAAATTAAATTTTAACATTAAATATCTACAATAGCTTAAACTTTAAACGGTGATTCCATAAGCCATCGAGTATTTGAAATATTATTCGAAAACAATTATTCGTGGGTTATTGAGGGGGAAAAAATGAAAGCCTACTACGACACTACGTGGATCACCACCGAGTAGCAGTCTGCGGTCCCCCTTACTTGGGCTTAAAACCTGTAGTTATATAACCCCCCCCCCCAATTTAGGCACATATGTACCTATATATTATTAGTGTATACTCAACATATAATATGTCGGCCGACTTACCTTTGAAAATATTATTTACATTTTATATACACACCTAAGTGTATAGTACCTATATATATATACTAATATCATGGTAATCGGTATTTGACGACGCAATAACATTATTACCTATATATCGACTATAATATTAATGTAGTGTTTTTGTATTTTTTTTTTTCCGTATCGTTATTACGACCAAACAGCGACTCGGCGGCGTCAATGGCAGAAACGCGCACCGTGACGATGGTACGTAGGATGGACGGGTTCGGGTTCAGCATCGTCGGCGGTCACGATCACCTGCCGATTTACGTCAAGACGGTGTTCCCCGATAGCGCGGCCGACTCGAGCGGGCTGTGCCGCGGCGACAGGATTTTGGCCGTCGGCGGCGTGCCGGTGGACGGCATGGAACACGATCAGGTGGTCGCCTTGCTCAACGAAGCGGTCGCGTCCGTCACTCTCACCCTACAGTCATGATAGCCTTCCGCGGAGGATAGGACGTTTTGAGTACCTACCTCACCTATACCTTAGTATTATAAGTTATGACTAGGTAATAAATTGTAGGCTACACCACCGCACTATTTGTATATACGCCGAGTGATCCATTTACCGTTGGACACTTCTCATTATTTCAGATACCTAACACTAACAAATGTTTTTTTTTTTTAATAATTATGACTTATAAGTCGTTACAAAACAACGTTTCTGGGAAAATTATGATTTTACTCTTGAATATCGACATACATTTTTAATTTCATATTTCGAAACAGAATATTATTTGGGGTATTTCGATCTATAAGAATAGAATTTTGGACATAAATTAACTTACAAGTATAGGTATTATAAGTATTTAAACTTTAAAGTATGGATGAGCAGAGTAGTGGACCAACCTACTCCCGGTACCAATCTACTCTGCTCAAATAAACTTGTAATACTTACCTCATAACCGACTAGTCCAAAATTCAATTTTTATAAAATGTCGAAAAAATATTTTAAAAAACATTAATAGTTTTAAAAATAATGAGAGTGTCTTACGTTAAATGGATCACACGGTATAATATATAATAGGTAGGTAGGTACATATTGTACTCTTGTCATTGTAGGTACCGCTCTACCTCTCCACACCCTGTCAAAATCCCTCAAAAACGATAAAGATATAAAATGCAATGCGTGTATAATCACGGATTTTATACGAAGGTAGTAAATATAATAATAATAATATCACAGTATTAAAGTTTGGTGCAAGGGATAATTAAAAAAATGATATTAATATATTATATATTATTATTATTATAATAATCCGGGTTTCGGATTCGATCTATATATATTATATTCGAACAAGTACCCTGACTTATGACATTTTTCTTGGGACGAAATCGCCAAAATGGACTGTCAAATGACAAATACAGTACGACGACTGCTGCAGACACATGTGCGTATCGTATATCCTATAATGATATTATTATGAGTTATGTTCACACTGCATATTCGGTATAGAAAGTTAAGCCCGTCGTTCGTTTAAATCTCGAAACAGATTTTTCAGATAATTCAAGCTGGTCGGCGTACAATCCGGATTGAACGGTGTACTGTATTTATTTCAATCCGGATCGGAAGGCTGGTATTATTATAGTGGTATGATCCTCACTAGACATTTGACCACCTTTACCCGCAGTTCAGGCTTTCTGCATTGCTTTAATGATGCAGGTGATGAATGGGATGGGGGGGGGGGCACTGAGCTGCGCCGTTTTTCGACGTGCGCGTTTCTTCCCGTCACGTTCTGTAAATATAGATGTACACAAGTACACAACCATAATCCCATGTATTTTATTATGTAAACGTACCAGTGAACACGGAGTTCGCCGAAACATTTTCAATATATTATTATAATTTATTGGGTAGAACGACTGGAAAACGACCCCACGCTAGCGACAGGTTTATTTATTTTTTTTTTTTGTAATTTACATTTATCCCTATACATACGTGTACATACGTCGCATGTCCTTACCTATGTGTGTAACAGAAAGAACTGATAAATTTAAACTAGATAGTTACCCAACCTACTGTATACAAAACGATTATCGAAAGACAAACATTTTGATATAAAGTTAGTATTAATAACATTAATTGTCAGTTGTTTCTGTTACACTTGCGTACACCCACAAATGTCGAATAAATTACGTGTGCAAAGAAAAACAACGGCAAAGTAGTTTTCCCTCGGCATTTCACGATTTTTCGGAACTCTTAACCGGAGACCGAACGCGAAATATTCCCGATGCTCTCGTCGACTATTTTAAATTTTAATATACATAATTATTATTATTATAAGAAAACTTCTATTTTTTTGCGTAGGCGTTTTTAAACGTATTGTGCCTATACCTGCCTATTACATTCGTCTCGTATTCTTTTTGTTCTTGTCATATTGTGTAGTACTATCTAATTCGGCGCACCTATTATAATATATTGTATATATATACATGCTCGAATTGGATAACAATTAGAAGGGGGATGGTGATGTTTAAAAAAAGTTGTGCATATCTATCTGAATATTTAAATGTCTTATCGATTAGGATATAATTATCAGAGGTACGCATAAATATTTTATTTATATAATATTATACATTATGAGGGACTCCCATCCACCCTAAATCAAGCACTTATATATATTATATACTTATTATATAGTCAGCTAGATTTTATTAGACGGTGTTAATTGTAAAATACCTAAATAATTTAGTAACAATAATATTATGTACCTAGTATATTGTATATGTAGGCTTTACACTTGCACAATACAAAACATTACTTTACATTATGTCATTATTGAACGTGTTGTAAATTGTTAAATTTTATACGAAACTTGTTATTAACTTCGTTTAGTACATTATATATAAAACATTATTTGTCTTTTGTGATAATAGAATTAAGACTGAACATAAATTAATTATTTAAAAATGATAAAAACATTTTTACTAATTTATTTGGTCTCAACCTAATTTAGGTGCACCTTCTGACAGGGTCACGCGTTTCTTGCATAAACTTTGTAGAATAATAATATTATATATTATATTATAAAGGCACTTTAAACATTTTTATTAAAATCAACTCAAAATCAGTGTGCCAATTATTATTATTATTATTATTATTATTATTATATTATATTCAATTTGTTATGAAATTAGATATAAAACTAACTTTGCATTCATTTTGTTGTAGCTGAATGGCTTATATTAAAACTTGTTATCGTCGTTATCGATACATTTTTTTGGACATTTTATCTAAAAATATTAGTTCATTTCATTAAATTGTATAATTGTTTAATATCTAACACAATTTCTGTCTGAATAAGTAAATAATTAAACATTTAAGAATACTCTATTTGTGTAATTTTTTTTAGGAACCTTAATCAATGGCCAAATGTCATTACTTACTCAATTGTATTATATACCAATTGGTGAATATAGTTTAGACTAGTCAGTAGTTATACTACTCATAATTAGAAAACAATCAAATTACCTATCAAGCGATACATGTAAATTGAATGTTTTATGCCATATTTTAGTATCTGTAGATTCATAAAAAGAATTAAGAATGAAATGAAAGTATCGAATAAAGATATGAGTCAAATATGGTAAAGCTCATTCATTAAAATAATTATAATTTATTACTAGTTTTTAACCCTACAAAACTAAAAACATTATAATATAAATGCATCAACATTTTTCTAGGTACTTTGAATTCAAATAACAATATAATTTATACATTAATAAACTGCATATAAACCGTTTATGTTTACAGCTATTATAACCAAGTAATCAACTCGTTCAGTGTTCTAAATTTTACTTGATTAAGGATTAGGTAATGAAGTTTTATATCACAGTTGCTAAACTGTATAACTTTTGGCTACATCCATAACAATTGTAATTAAAAATACAGTACTGCAGCTGTCCAGGCCAATATTGTGTATTTATGTAATCCATTTAAAATATCAATTATTGAAATTCAAATAGTGATCAGTTGTAACATTTAACAGTAGGTACCTAAATTAGGTGGACAATCAAGCTAATCATTAAAAAAGAAGCTTCAAAAATGAAAAATTGAGGTGGAATACTAAAGTGGGAAATCACCCTAGTCACCCCAGGTCCTTGTACCCGTAACACCCTTAAAACCCTTAAAAATCAAACACCCTAATGATTCTATAATGTTTAAAACACTCTGGGTAACCAGAAATCCTAATAATTATTTATTTTACAATCTTCATGTGATATATATATCATTATATTATGTGATTAGTTTAATTTTGTTGTTAAATATTTGATTAATGATAACAATATAATGACTAGGAGGGTTAAACAATTAAAAAAAATTATATATCTAATAAAAATAAGTATAAAAAATTATGTTTTTTCTGAACTACTTAACACCCGTATTAACCAATGTTAACACGAATAATAACGGTTATTAACAACCCAATGTTTGTTTGAATTTTATATTCTGGTGTTTGAACACCCAAATTAATGATTCGGGTACTAAGCCCGGCTTTAAATCAATTTATTCAAAAACAATCACTTAGAAAATATACAGAGATCATCATTTAGTTTAGCGCTAAAAAAATTGTATTTTAATATTTAAGAATTAATGTGTCTACAACTGTCTTACCTTCTCTTATTGTATGTTTTAATTTAGTTTTCTTACAGGCACGCACACTAAAGCTGTAAAAGATGCATATTCTATTTTACTCCAATAGTCAATGGTGCAGGGCAAGTTAATGAAAATAATTAACTGTGGAAAGTTAAGTTGATTCAATTAAATTGCCTTCAGTTAATTTAAAAGTTAACAAAGATAAAACATTTAACTAGATAAGTTTGAAGTTAAGATAGAAAATAAAATTAACTTATCTCAGTTAAAATAAAGTTAATTTTTTTAATGGTACAATATTTTTAAGTCATAAACCACCATAGTATTTTGTTATGCACAAACATTTACCAAGATATTTAACACTGTGTAAAAAATTTGATTATTATAATATATAATTCGAAAATAAATTACCAAAATCGTAAAGTCGACGAATCAGTATTGCCTAGTTGATTACGCATGACTCAAAAATTAAATTAACTTAACTGCATGACAGTGATAATTAACTATAAAAAGTTAAGTTATTACAATAACAATTTTAACTGAATAAGTCAATAAGTTAAAAACAAAAATAATTAACTAGTTAAGTTAAAAAGTTCAAAAAAAAATTTAACATTTTAATTTAACTTTAACTTTTTAACAAGTTAATGACCTTTGCCAATAGTAGTGTGTAATCAACAGTTTGTCCAACAAATAAATATCAGAATGTATTACAGCTTACCATATTATAATTAGTAAAATTGCACTTATTAATTAATTATTTTTCTAATTATTTGTACTTATTAGATTAATGAAAAATAAGGGAAATAAAATATAAAAATAAAATGTTGGCAAAACATTATATTCATAAATACTATTAATAAATAGTAAAAAAAAAATCATGACATTACCACATTATATTATTTAGAACCTTCTTTTTGAGTTGTTTGTTCTTCCCCAATCTTTTATTGCTAACAGTTTTTGGTTATTGCTAGTCTACAAATGACAAATTAGTATTATTAAATAGAATAGTATGATATGATTATACTTTACACCATTTAATTTTACCTACTTTCACGGAAAACAGGCTGAGCCTCTAGAACAGGGATGGCCAACCCAAATGATCTTGCGAGCCACTTTGTAAGTACAATACAATCCTGCAAGCCACATATAGGGTTGCCAAAAAAAAAAAAAAAAAGGTCATCAGCCAGTAAAAAATATTAATATAATCAAATATTTATAGGCTACATATAAAATTATAAAAGTATTTCGCCCCAATACAAAAAAAATGGAGTAAACATTAAACCACGTACACACTTGTAACATTTTCTGTTACGCCGTAACGCCGTAACACCGTTCCACCAATTCGGTAAATTTGGCCGCATCAAAGGATGTTACGCGCAAATGTTACAAGTGTGACGCGGCTTTATAAACAAAATTAATTATTATTATAAATTAAAAATAATTTTTTTTTTGTAAATATTTTATAAATGTCGCGGGCCTCAAAATTGTCCAAGGCCAGTCGCGGGTTGGTCATCCCTGCTCTAGAACGTTTTTAACACCTCGGCCTGTGCCAGGCGCTTTGTGATTGGTTGCCATTAGTTGGCAGCCGCCGCCGTATATAGGTACAGCTGATTGCAGAAATATAATAATTTTTTTTCGTTCTATAAAAATGTTCCTGTAGTAGGTCCCTATACACGCATCTAATAATACCAAAATATAAGAATACAATATCAAATAGCATATAAACGCAGAAAAAATGTAGACAGAGACACAGAGTATGGGGATTGTGAACCAGCGATTTTACCAACGGGAAACGCCCTCCGGCTAAAAATGTCAACACAAATTCGAGCCTATAAAAGAAATAATGATACTATAACAGCATTAACTATGATGAAGTGTGAAGACAAATTTAAAGATGTCATACGAGTTATAGGATGTGATCATTTTTTTTATACACTACCATTATTCGAGTGAACAAATACATCTATATCGAAGCTATTGTAAAAATAAAATCAAACCAACATTGGTTATTGATGCAACTGGTTCAGCTATCAAAAAATTCAAAAAATTAGGCCTAGGAAATTCCAATGTTATATACTTATATGAATGTGAAGTGTATAATAAAACACCTGGACATGGTTTCACAGTGACCAACTTATTTAGCGAAAGGCATTCCAATTCAGCAATTGCAAATTGGCTAGGACAATGGGCATTGGGCTGCATGCGATGTACCAAAGCCTAAAGAAACAATATGTCACAACTCTTTAGCTCTTCTATTGGCTACTTATCAAGTGTTCACCCAGTATTCTTAACTGCAAGGTTATGTAAGAATATGTGCAGATATCCTCACTGGTCGCATAGATTCAGATTCGCATCGGACTCCCAGATGTTTTATCAGGATCGATGTTGCTGTTGCAAATTTTATAAAAATTGCCTGCAGATGGGTTTCTTTAAAAATGTATCTAGAATAGTTCTAGAAGTTATTTTAAGAGCAGTTGGGTTAATCATTAAGATTCAGTCATTACCTGATGTACGTTCAATGTTGCTAACTTTAATTGTCGTACTATCCAACGAAACGGACGGTGTCAAAAAGTACACTAATTTGGATACACCAAGCGAAAAATATAAAAAAAAAAACTTTATGTCACATCTACATTTTTCCATGGTAAATTATGATATTTTTAAAATTTTTATAATAGAAACTTATATTTAAAAAAAAAAAAAATACTTTAAAGCAGCAGGGCCGGATTTAGACTTTCGGACGCACAGGGCAAGTCTTTGTTTGAGACACCTAGCAGTAAGAAAATTAAAAATACTCAATAAATATCTAAGTACTTGAGGAAAAATTAAAAATTTGCAAACTTGCACGTTATAACTAACTACCTAAAACGTGTTAGGGAAGATGTATCCCCATGTGTGACCATGTATCAAAAAGTTCAAAATTAATTTTAAAATAGCAATATTATAATATTTAATTGTATTAAACCTTCATAATTTGAAGAGTAATAATAAGTATATGAATCTCATAACTTTTTTATTTATTAATATTTTGAAATTAAACCTTCGCGCTGTTACTTTAATAATAATTTATAATTATTGTGCAATTAAATTTAATACTTTCAAATATGTATATTGTGTATACTGTAAATAGTACAATCAAAATTATGCCGAAATAAATCTGGTGGCCTTTAGAAGCAGAAGTCCATGTCACCCCTTATCAACTAGCTCGCTGTTTAAAATTAAATGATATAACCACTTGAATGTTTATTCCTATATACTAAAATATTTTGGGTTCGCTGTGGGCCAGAATGCCATCTTCTCATGTTTGCATCCCATATTATATAAATACAAATCAATATTTATTTTTTCTTCGACAGTATCTTTTTTAATAGGAAAGTGAATCTAGTTGGTACTTTGGGGGGGGGGGGGTCATAAGTAAAAATGTCCCAGTAGTTTTCCATAGCGCCGTGAAAAACAAAAGAAAATTAAGAAAAAACGGGAATTTTCACGCAAAATCGATTTTCGACTAAATTGGTTTTGGTTTTTGTTGTAACTCTAAAAAAAATTACCTTATACATATGAATTTTTTACTGAATGTCTATATTGGCATTGTACACCATTACATTTTCAAAACATTTTGACTCTCTTTGTCAGTTTTAAATTGTTTATTTTATTTTTCTATAATTTTAAATAAAATTAAATTTGTTGGGTAAAAATGAGTGAAAATTTAATACAAGGCCCCTGATATATATATATATATATCAGATTGTATTAAATTTAATACAAGGCCCCTGATATATATATATATAAATATCAGATTGTATTAAATTTTCACTCATTTTTACCTAACAAATTAAATTTTATTTAAAATTATAGAAAAATAAAAAATATATATATATGTATGTATATGTATGTATATATAATATATGTATGATATATATATGTAGGTATGTATTACAGCTATTGTAGCAGTTGAAAATAATTAAAAATACATAGGTAGGCACAATTTTTTTTTATAAGCATTTAATGTTCAAATGTTGACAAAATTTGTCAAATTTAAAATTTAAAATTTAATAATTATTTTGTAGTTAAAAATTTATAAAATATCAATTTTTTTATCTAAGGATTGAGAATTTAAAAAAAGGTTCCACGTAAATATTTTGTATATAAATATATAATCGAATATATTTAGTAATATATCATAATCTGATTGACCAGTGACGGTTTTCGCTCAGAATCGTTTTTCTTATACAATAATATTATATCATTGAATTCAAATTTAACACCATCTATTACAGTGACCCACTTGTAACTACTGTACAGCAGAGTTAGATTTCTTGACCACCTTTTTTTTCTCATAGATTTCCTTAATTGAGGGTCAAAAAGTTTTAAATTTTTTTGTATAGTATTCCGGCATCCAGATGCCCCAAACATCTGCTGCTTCGTGGAATGTGCGCTTAAAACCCTTTGTAAATCCAGCCCTGCTAAACAGTGATAATTTTATAATATTTAAAAAAAAATTTAGTCCACTTTGTTTTGATACTCTTTTGGTAATAAATTATAAAACTGTATTATACATTCACTTTGGTATACGAAAGTATAGAGATTTAAATAATTATAAAATCGTTGCTCATTCTAATAGTTGTGTCATCAGGAATAATAAAAATAATTTATGTAAATGTAGAGAATTAGATAGCGTAATTTCTATTAAATACCTAGGGTTATATATTGATGCTAATTTATTATGGGATGTACACATAGATTACCTATATTAATAATATGTTAAGAAAATTTGTCTACATGTATAAATCTCTTAGATCTATTTCAAACGTCAAATTAAAAAAATTGACAAACCTTGCACTAATTCAATATTCTATTATTTCTTATGGGATTTCATTTTGGGGAGGAACATATCATACTCACTTTCAGAACCTTGAAATTACTTTAAACTCATTACTCAAATTTATTTTCAATAAACCTGCACTATTTTCTACAATTAATTTATATAAAGAGTTGGAGATATTAAATTTAAAAACATTATACACAAAAAAACATTTGCCTATTGTTTTACAGTTTTAAGACTTGCATTGATGTTCCGTGTCACAATTATAATATGCGCTTTAAATTAATACTAATGTTATTGTTCCTAAAATGATACAGTATTTGGGCAACAGAGCCCTAAATATAAGTTCATAACATTTTGTATTAAATATAATTTTAATATTCATGATTTTAACAGCTTTAAAAATATGTATAAAATATATATAAATAATGTTTTGTTGCAATAATGCCTTTTGTAACGTAGGTATTGTGTACTGCATATTCATTTTTCTTATTGATTATATACTTCTTACTGTATTATTTTCTTTTTCTCTATTTGTTGGACACAAATTTAATCGGTATTGGCTATTGCATAACTTTATATTATCATGTCCAGTCGTGCATTAAAAATAAAAGTCACGGTTAACGGCGAATCTTCCGCCCGACCGCTCCCTACAAGTCAGTCAATCTATTTACGATGAAAGCACAACTTTTCTAGAAGAAGGTGATGGCATAAATCCATTTTACTGTCCTTCCTTAGGGCCGATTATTATTAAATGTTTGAAATTTCTTCCGCTTTGATCAGGAATAATAATTCCTATATTGGTTATTGTGAAGAAGTAGCTTCTTCGGCAACTGTTGAGTCAAGCTTCAAAAAATTAAAGCAATTGACTTTTAAAAATATTGAAATTTTTTTAGAAAAGCATGTTTTATCTTTGAAGGGAGCATCAATTATTAGAGGAAAAAATAGCTCTACACTATCAGCTATACCAGAAGAGAATAACAGTGTATCTAATACTGAAATATATGAACGAAATTCACCATCGCATCTGACGAACACTTCATTCTTACGATTAAGTTCATTTGAGTATTTGTACCGAACAATAGACGAAAGTACAATAGAAATAATTAATAGACCTACAACTATCCATCATTCAAACGATATAAATAACAAGGATTCAGATGGTAGTATCGGAGATATACATAATAATTTTGTAAAATCAACAACCAATTATTTCACAGATAGTAAAATCTCATCAAAAAGGCTACGTTCTAATCCCAATGAATTTAAATTGAACAATTTTCCGGAAAATGTTGTATCCACTTTACTTTGTCTGTTATGTAAATTGGGAAATCTTCCTTTGGAAAATGGGGCTCATAAGTGAGTGATATGCCTGGTTACAGTTCATGATATTCCATCTTGCTCTACTCGAAGTAAGGGAAAAAAAGACCAAAGAATTTGTTTAACTTGCTCAAAAAAATTGCGAAAAGTTAAATGAATGGGGCTGGGGACATGTACGTCTATAGAAGCTCTCTCATAAAATCTTTATCTGCAACAGTTCATTTCCGTTTTTCAGCATCTACCTTATAGTCAAGTTCCAGCCATTCATCCTCGGGTTGATCTTCCCTATAAAATTAAAAAGTAAAATCAGTACGATAATTTAAATATATATATATAATTGTAATAACTTACTCTATACTATAATGTTCGTGGGCTAGTGTATGTATTTTGTCCCCTATCATCACTCTTTTGTCATCATAACTGTTGTATATCAACTTTTTAGTCTTGATTGTAACGAGTTGATGTTTGAATGATTTAATCGATACAAACTCCCTGTACATCTCTACTCCATCTTCCTCAAACAAACACTTCCTATGATCCTCCAATGCCATATGGCTTTTAACCACAAGATACCTGATCCCCTTCGCTCTCCCTCCCTTCTCTGTCTTCTTCATCTTTCTCCTCATCCTCTGGCCCAGCATAAATATTGAAGGAATATGACTTGGCTCTCAGTTCACAAAACTCTGTAATCACATTGGCATCGACTTCATTGAAAAGTATCCCGGGGAGTTCTTCCTATCTGCTACATAACACGGATGGTCACTTGGCAGATTGGCGGTGTCAATCCGGTCCAACAAGATGCGGTTCGCAGCCAAGTCTGTATAAAAGTCTTCAGTATCGATGTACACTAGTGAATCTGTAATAATGATATTAAATTAATTTATTATATACAAGTGAAGAGTTTTAATATATTTACCTGTATTAGTGTACATTAGCTTAATTTTATCCCTATAGTGCCTCTGCATAACATTGTAGTGATAGTCATACATTCAAGTTTTTGATATGTCCAGTACAGCGAACCCTGTATATAATAAATGTGTTAATAAATGTTTGATAAAAGTGTATATTATATAATTTAAAAAGTATATTTACCAATATATTATATAGGTTTGTCAAATTTGATTATTTTGTTCTCCAGAAGAACTGTTTTAAGGTTTTCACTGTAATTGGTGCAGTGTTTAAATTTACACTTATTTATCAAATTCTGTAGTCTCATCTCACATGAAACTAACTCCATTTTCATCTCTTTCCTTTTAGACTGCATTGTTTTACCTGTACAAATAAAATGTTAGTAAAAATGTTTGCATATTATAAATAAAGTAACATAATATACCAAGTACAGCGTTGTTCATCAACTTGAAAAAATCTCTCCCAAACGCATTCCTCGCCTTCTTCCTCATCTCGGTATTTAAATCTATGTATTTCGCCAACCAGTCAGACTGGTTAAACTGAATAACCCTAAGTACCTACCTATAAAAATAAGAAAAAATGATAAAAATCTTATGAAATATAAATATATACCTACTTTTTCAACTATAAGCCCGTTTTTAATAGCCTGCTGTAGATTTCTATATTGTAGTTCGTCTTCTTTTCGAACGTCGCCATCAATTTTCGTACTTTTGATCCTCGTGGTACACTATTTTGAGGAAGAAATGGTAGGTCGTTATGTCCGTCATGTAAATGTTGCGGATATGATACATCCACCTCTTAAATCAGTGGAGGTATCATCCAAATCGTTCAATCTGTTCAAGTTGGGTTCAACCCAGTTGGACCCACCGTACGGCATGTACTGTGACATCGCCCATCCATACAAGTAAATTAAAATATTAAAAAGTTTTGAAAAAATAAAAAATAAATATTTACTTACAGTCCTGATATATTATCCACGATTTATCTTTCTTATCGTCATAACCCGGGGTCTTGTTATTGTTCGTCTTTGCATAGCTCTTATTCGCCTGCACCAATACACCACGTATACCTATTAAAAAAATTGATAAAATTATTATATACCCATTTTAAAAATAAAAATAATAAACTGACCATTTTCAAACATCAACAACATGTCATAATCATCTATACTCCGGCCCACGAGAGAGTATTACCGTTTTGCGCATGCAGACTGACAGCGGAGACCGTTCCGAGGCCCCATTTCCCCTACTATTTCCGCGACCGCTATATACCGTATAGCGTTGAGCGCTGCCGACCGGCGTACAGAACAGTTGTCGGCATGTCGAGTAGTGGGGAATGCGCGGAATCGGACGAATTTTCGTCGGGCGACGGTAATACTCTCTCGTGAGCCGGAGTATAGCAGTTGTAATTTTTGCCCTTTGAACTTCAGCATTGCATCAAAGCTGAGCCCTGGGATGGTGAAATAATGAGCGGCGGCCAGGTTGTACGCCCTCATACACAGGTCACGGAAGTTCTTAAATACGTCTGCCAGCAGTAAAACGTCGATTTTCAGATACAAATCGCTGTACTCACCTAGCGTCCTGCAACCAAAGTGGTCCCAGATCTCTTTCGCATGGTCAAAGTCACTCTCTTTAATCTCGGCCTCTGTCAACGTACTATAAAAATCTCTTTCCTCAGTAATCTTGTCTCCTCCAGCCGCTCCCAACTATCCGTGTACTCGTACGGGTACATCCCCTTTCGTGTAATGAGAGGCATATCTCCGGCGACAAAATATTTAGCGGTCTCTCTGAAGTTCTCCAGTCCCGGTGTTAAAAGATTTTTAGCGAGTGTTGACAGTCCTATGTCATAAACCGAAAAATGTCAATAAATCGCATGCTGAATGTATTTGACACGTATTTAGTAAATTAAATAAATTTCTCCTCGCTGTTAGGTATGACTCTAATAGCTTGGGTGTCATGGCCAAGTTCCGTCACAAATAACTCATTAGAGGCACTAAACAATCATGTTATTGAACTGGAAAAATCATTGATAGAAAAAGATAAAGTTATTCTAAACCTGGAGTATAAGATAAACACGTTGGAGCAAAATGAAAAATCTAGTTTTGTCGAAATAAGTGGTGTCCAAAAGAAAAAGGAAGAAAATGTTGAAAATGTAGTCCATGACATTGCTAGTGCCTTACATATTATTCAGGCCCAATGATAACTTTAAAGTTCATGTTTTATAATTGTATCTGAAATAAACCTCGATGCTCATTGATAACATTAATACTTATCATTTTATCCAAAACTTTGTGTTCTTATAAACGGTCACACTGTTTTTAATTGTTATTATCATATTTCGTGAGAAAAACTCATGTTTAATTGTCTTATCTCATAGTAACCGATAAACACCAAAACTCACATTTCGAACGGATGTTTAGGTAAGTAATATTGATTTAATTTTTATATTAAAAAATACTTGTTAATAAATACTTGTTTTTGTATCGTTACAACGCAATAACTAACAACGCAATATAACTTACGACTTTTATTCATAAGATATAACGAAGTAAACAATATGATTCTTATTGTTCTCACTGGGTAGATAGAAATATGTATAAGTATTTTGAATATGGATACCACGATTAAAGATATACAGGTTGCACATCGCCCTATAGTAAACCGCTTCCAGACTGATTTACAAAGTGACTATAAAAATCAGCTGTTAATAATTGATCAGTGGCGCCCATGTGACGAAATTTAAAACTAATTTAAAACTATATTACATATTATTATGATAAGAAGGTAATATAGATATAATATATTTTATATTTTACCGCCTTTTTATGTATTTGAATTTTGATTTTATGATATAGTATAAATAAGATATAGTATTAAAGTATATCTTTAACCGTATGTTTATGAGTATTTCGGTATTCGTAATATTTGTTATTAATCGTGAATCGGTATTCTAGTAGCTTGTATTAGTGTCAAGTGTTAAACTTGTTATATTATTGTTTAAAATGACTTGCTGTGTTCCTTCATGTAAAACAAAAAATAAAAGTACCTTCTTAGTTCCTAAATATGAAACATTGTTGTATCTGTGGGAACAATCGATTGGCTTTTAATTAAAGTCAAGTTCAAGAATTTGCGAATTACATTTTGAGACGGATGATATTATAAAAACATGGGAATCTGGTCAAGGTATAAGTAAATATATTGTAAGTATTAAATATCAATTTTATTTTATTAATAAATCCTCATATTATAATTATTAACAGTCTTTCTTTCTCGACAGATATGTCGCAAAAGATCAAAACTTCGTCCAGGAGCAATTCAAAAAAATATTAATTTCACTGAAAGTGTCTATAGTACAATTTTGGACTTACAAAATTGTAACATCGATGAACTAAGTGGTCCATCACCAAAAAAAGTGAAGGTATTACTATTTTCATTTAGACTCATTGACTATTATTTTTTTTATAATTGATAAATACTTTTTTTAGATTTCTGAAGATGCTTATTGTGTAGCACAATATCATTGCTATACTGCACAATCTCCAACTAATACTGCCCCAACAGAAATTAATAAGGTTAAATTCTAAAATACTTCACATACATTTAGTATTCTGCTCAATTAATATAATTTATTATGTACTTGCTTTTGGGCTTAGATTTCTTCAAAAAGTTCAAACAATTTAGAATTTTTTAAATTAGCTCGACAGAATATTCATTTGATCAACATTCCATACAAATGGTTCTTCAATAACAGTCATAAACCGGGAATTGGTGGAATAATTGGATTTTTTAAACTAGGTGAATTTAAAGAAGATTTATTTAGACCATTGGAGAAACAACTGGTGCTAACTGAAGGTAAATTTGTGGACTTATACTCATTATTTTGAAACTGGTAATTATAGATTTAAACATATTTATACAAGTAAATGGTAAAGAAGTTGCAAAAACTAAATTAGGGTTTTCACAAAATTATATACCTGAATGTATGAATGATATAGAAAATGTATTGAAATTATTAGACAGTGCTATACTATGTCAGGGTGTGGGTTCAATAAAAACATATGATGACATACAATCAACATTAGGCCCTAAATGTGAGAAATTGTTTGATCAGTGGCA
Organism: Macrosiphum rosae; assembly: GCA_016617965.1. Taxonomy (NCBI): domain Eukaryota; kingdom Metazoa; phylum Arthropoda; class Insecta; order Hemiptera; family Aphididae; genus Macrosiphum; species Macrosiphum rosae. The sequence goes on from WHPZ01589683.1 coordinate 102,109, forward strand.
CCACCCAAGCTGTACACAAATACTAACTAATGGACAATTCTCTAGATCTAGGTAACTATTTTAATCTTATATTAATTCCAAATTTAATTTATGCTTAAACTATATTTAATATAAATTTTTACATTTATTAGAAAGGGCATACTATACTATTTACTGTTTATTTTTATTAATAATATGTAATATGAATTTAATATTTATGAATTTATTATCGTCATTGATAACATTATTAAAATTGCTTGGAAAAAACATTTATTATATGGAATATTTCCGCTTGGAACGCCACGCATTAATTATTGCAATAGGTAGTCATTTCGTATTTCACCTTATCAGTAGTCGATGTACAACCTGTATATCTTTAAGAGGACGTGTCACGGAAAAAAATCACTCGAAAAATTCCTTTAAAAACATGTTTGCGCGTTCCAATAACATGGGTTACTGAGTGGTTTTATCATAAAAACACCTGTGAACAAAATTATAGAGGAGAATTTTATCTGATTTCGTAAGAAGCCCGATTTTTGAAATTTTCATTTCTAAGCCCTAAAATTAACTTCCGGAAAATTAAAAAAAAGTGTATTATTAATCATGATATATTTCTTGATGTTTTAAAGATATCAAAAATCGGGCTTCTTACGGAACCAGATAAAATTCTCCTATATTAAAACAGGTTCTCTATCGCAGCCGACCGCCTGTACATAGTTTATAAATAACCAGATAAGAAAATGATTATTATATTTGTGACAAATATTATTTAATTTGGTTCGATTTTATATTTTGTATTCGTATCCGAATTTTATCCAAATAAAAACTATACTTTTGTTCTTCAAGTAGGTAATAGTGTAACACGGCTTATTGAAGTGGTTTACAGTAAAAATGCCTATTATAAAAGTGGTAGAGGAGAATTTTTTTAACAATCGTAATAAATCCGATTTTTGATATCGTATTCCAATCGTCCAATATCGCATGGTAAATTAACATTTTTTTTTTTACTTTTTATCGATTAATTATTTAATTTATTAATAAAAATATAAAAAATCGAGCTTATTTCGATTGTTAAAAAAATCTTCTCTATAACTTTTATAATAGGTAGTTTTGCTGTAAACTATTTAAATAAGCCGTATTACTTGAATTATTGAACAATTTGGGTATGATAAAAAAAAGAATTAGGTACCTACTCAAAAAACCATTTAAAACAATTAACAGAAATCATTCAATGTAGACAATCTGAGCCACAACCAGGTAAGTGGTACATATTATAAATTGAATATAATTAACCGAATAAAATTACAGTGAGATAATATAAAAATATATACTATTGTATTTACATGAAAAATGTAAAAATTATAATATTATAATATTTTAGTTTATTTACCATCAATAGAACAAACTACATAATATATAATATACATACATTAGTTCCACTTAAATAAATAATAGGTACAAATAATAAAACATAAAATATTATACAGTGCTTATATTATAATAATTTGTAATACAACTTATTTGTTTTACATGTCTATAACATATAATTATAAAGAATAATAATTATAAGAAAACAAATAATAAATAAAGTATTAAATACATTTTAAATAAACTTCTGAGTTTCGAATTACAACTAATATACCTACAATTAATAATTGTTTATAAAACTATTTAATTATTTTTGTGTAGCACAGTGATAATATCCGAGTTCTATATTATTTTCTAAGGATAACTTTTTTTTATTATTTTTAAAATACTTAAAAATACAATATATTATTAATATTGCAAGTATTAATAAAACTAAGTATTTGTCTGCATAAACGAATTCATATGTCTTTTCTATAGTAAGGGAGGTTATCAATTTGTCCCGTTGGTCTAGTTGTAAGTTTATTCGATATTTACTTTATTAAATTTGAGATTTTTTATTGCATTTAAGTGAATTGGTTTCGGGTATGATTGGTTGATAGACATATTACAACAAGAATCATTTAAAAGAGATAGTTCTATTGGTATAATGACAGGAAGTGATGATTCTAACGATTTTTCTGTTCTAAGGACACCTTTCGTAGTAAAAGCTGTACATCCAGATTTCAAGTATAACTTTCCGGAATTTTTAGTTTTAATTTTAAAGTTTATAGTTTGCTTATTACAAACTATTGTTATGGTTGTTGGCTTTTCACTCACAAATGTTCAATATATGTGTTCTTTATACGCCCAATGATTATTATATGCATCATACTTACGTAATTTAATGACCAAAAAATCGGAAAAAAATGTTTTTACTTTTATTCAGCCCCAAGTATAACAAAAACAAAAAAAAATCGTTGACGATTTAAGGTTTAAACGGTGAAAGTAGTCCTACGTTAATTGTATTCTTTCAATCTGATCTGTAACCGGTTAATTTATGGTCGTTGAAGATTGAAAGTCTAAACAGTAAGGAAGCGATATCGACGTCTGGAGAGCCAAACTGTAACCGATTAATTTATGGTCTTTTGGTAATTCTAGTGTCGATAGAGGTATACCACTGAGAAGTGCGTATACGACACACGTATAAAGACTACTTAAACATAGTCAATTCATACTGCATAGCATGGTACTGTGTTTGGTTTTCGTACTGATTTACGGCATATCTATGATTGGATTTAAAAAATGTTTATCACTTAATATAAACAAATCGGTTTGCATGCCAATAGCTATTATAGGTTCACAATTACCTGTTGGATATAAATTTATAATACATACATGTGTAACTGGTATGACAAATTGTAGTTGCAAACCAATTAAAATGGTATTATCATTCAAATATTTAGGAGTGACAATGGATTTTAACTTAAAATTGTCAGAATATATACATAATATCAAAAATAAAATGAGGAGTTTAAGTGTATTATTTTACAAAATTCGATTCCTTGATAAATCAATTATAAGACAAATTTACATGGCACTGTGTAATTCGATACTATTATACGGCATAACATGTTGGGGAGGCACCAACAGAACAGATAGCAATACATTGCATTCTACACAAAATATGATTGTAAAAGTAGTATACTCCTTACCATTAAAATACCCATCAGAGGAATTATTCAACCATACTAATATATTATCTGTTTATAAATTATACATTAGACAAATTTTAGTTAAATCCATACAGAACCATACACTCAATGCTTCAGAAATAATAGACAGAAGAACAGGAAAATTCATTAAACTGTTATATACTTTATTAACTAGTTCCAGAAATTCTCCTAATTACATGGGGAACACCACGAATTAAGATAGACAGGATGCCGAACAACAGCCCGCTATCAGTATTTTTGTGAAGTCAAAAGTTTCCCGGTTCCCAAATTAACTTATAGCGCTGAAATGGTTACGGTGGCGAAATCCTTAACTAATTTTGTACGATTACAACTATCGAGTATCGTAATAAACATGGCGGGAAATTAACATGATGATAATTTTTACGATAAAGATACGTAAAATGGCCTCCACATTGATTAGTTCAATGTATCCGTATACATCAATTCAATGTTTGAACCATAACTCTTAATCATAAAGTTGTAATGAAAATCATAAATTAACGTCTTTGATATATCCAAAATCGAAAACGCTACATATATTGGCTTATCAAATTTCAATTCATCCATATCTAAATGTATTTCCGCCAGGTTTTGACTTTAAATTGTAATATCTCTAAATGTATTTCGGTTAATTAATTTTGCGCACGTCTTATCATCAGACACCAATTGAATTTTCAATCTATTACGAACATTTTCCATCGTCTTGCCTGAAGAATTAAAACAAAAGTTTGAAAGTTTACAGACCTAACCTAACCGCAGACACCTCGTCAGTGTTGCCATGCACTTTGATGAGGAGCCCGCCGGAATTGGCTTGCCTCATTCCCACAACGCGGTTCCCTATTATGTCACGGCACGGATTTTCTTTGCCAGCTCGGGGAAGTCCTCCCTACTAACGTCCACCAGGATAGCTGGGGGACGGGTTCTGGTTTGTTGTTGTGCGGGCTTCGTTTTGACTACTTTCTCCGTCGTTGCCGCTGTCAGGGGTTTCTGTCCTTTCGACCTCCCCTTCCTTACCACCTCGGTCCAAGAGTGTGGCGCAGCCGTTGTTGTCCTACGTCTCGCCGGGTCATTGGCTGGACTGGCGCACGGCCGATGTCCCACCAGCAGGGACACTGTGTCCCGGCTTCTGTGGAAGGGGCTTATTTTGGGTTGACATCGCAACTTGCTCTTTCCGCCGCAACTGTTTCCCGCGCGTGATTAAATGCTCTGTTCACTCTGTCACGCCTATCTTCGAGCCCCGATATCACATCTAGGACCCCAGCGATCGCCTCCTTTGCGGTCTCGCTTCGCAGTTTATCGACTACTGCCGCCAATGCGTCCGCTTTCTGACGCAACAGCTTGAACCCGCCGTCGTGGGTCTGCAGCGTCGTGCCGAGTGCCTTTATTGCCGTATAAGCATTTACCTCATTGTGTGCTTGACTCCCGGAAGCCGTCGTGGCGTCTACTCCGTTGGAGATGATCATGGCAAGGGGGAAGTCCAGCGACCCTTGTCCCCTTTTGTTGCTACCGCTTCGCCTGAGTCACTGTCCCTATCCTTTCCCCTAACCACGCTCATGTGGGGGGGGGG